>SKCR01029231.1:0-85053 GCA_019454045.1 Zanthoxylum bungeanum
TTTGGAACTTTCTCGGATGCAGCCATAGAACAGATATCCAAAAACCGTATTGACAAGACAGACCAAGAAATATGCATCCAATATATATTACTTTTAAACCGTATTAATTAGGGATTTTCCGCAAAGATGTTACGTATTTAATTTAATCAAATTAAATAAATACAAGCATGCATAAAGTAAGGACAAAATTAAACATTAAATTTAAAAGTATATTCATATCATGTGTTGAGGTTCAGACCTGCTCTGATACCATTTTTGTTGGGGTTTTGGGCAAAAATACCCGGGTTACGCAGCGGAATGCGGGAAAATCAAATTTTCTCATTTCTTTAATTTTACTTGAGTAATTAAAATAAAATTATTTATTTTAATCACTCAATACTCAAAAACATAAATTTTTAACCCAGAAATCATAATTTCAGTAAATTACCATAAGACCCCAAAACTTTCCATTTTCATCATTTTAGTCCTTGATTGTTCAAAACAAGCTTAGGTGATTTCCAATCACAATCAAAATGATTTATATATCAAATATACATTAAAACAGAAATCTGAAAATTTTTCGAGATTTTTCAGTAATTACGGAAATGCCCCAAAACTTTGCATTTTGGTCATTTTAGTCCTAATTTGTCAAATACATAATTAGGTGATTCCAAATCACTACCAATATGATCTATACATGTCTTATACATGAAAATATAAATTTACAATTCAAGAAACTAATTTTCCTTAAATTGCCGAGAGGTCCCTCGAGTTTCCAAAAATTACACTTTAGTCCAAATTGGTTCAAAACAATTCAAGGTCAAGTCCAATCAATACCAAAATTAATATGCATCATATATACATCATTAATTAACACATATATGAAAAATCCCAAATTTGGAGAGGGTTATGAACCCTAATTTCTCAAAATTATCCAAATGACCAATTAACACCAAATTAATAAAATTCAACACTTTAATTTAATCCTTACTACACCAAACAAGTCTCACCACCATGAAACAACTCAAGAATAATTCTAGGTCATTTATGAGTGGCTAAGCAACTCTAGAATGGCTAGCAAGTTATCAAATAACCAAAAGTAAGCTTAATAACATTTAATAAGCTTTCTTTACTAAATACACATGCTTACATCTTTCACATGCTTCAAACAAACTTATTACAAACCCAAGAGAATAGAGAAAACATAACAACATCATATGTTGAAGTCTAAAGGCATAGAAATAATTTTCAAGTAAAGAAAAGTATGAAATTACCTTAATTTTCAAGACTTTCTTCACAAATCTCCTTTAGCACTTAGGTTTTCTCTCAAATCCTTTTTTTTTGTAATATATTTTTGAAGCCAAAAGTTGAAGCAAAATGAAAAAATCCAAGCTTAAAAGATAAGGGGTTGGCCGACTTATAGGGGTAAAAATGGGAATATGATTTTTACAAATTTAATCAATATTAAATATGCCGAAAATCAAGTTGTCAACCATTTTAATTAATATATGCACAAATGAACTAATTACATTTTGCCATATTAAAGTTAAAAGATATTTATATTTAATTAATCTAATTATTTAATAATTAAATAATTAGATAATTACAAATATAAATATCCAAATATATGTATAATATTTACATTAAATATTCCATAATACATATATTTGTGACAAGTGTCAAATAATTTATTTGATAATTAATTAATGTGAATTCAATAAAATCAAGTATTTAAATCAAATACACATTAATTATGAAATAGCCGGAAAAAAACCCTTAAAACGTGTACTTATCGTTTAATTGTTAAACGATCTATAAATAATCAATATTATTTATAAAAGTAGTCCTAGTGCTCTACGAGTATGTTTCATTAGTGAGACTCTCTAGATTCAGGCATATCCGTCACGAAATCTAATTTCGTGTCCATAATCTACCCACCCGTAAATTATGACGACCACATATAAACTCGCTGAATCATACAGGTCGAGGTAATCACATACGTATAATCCATCTGTCACAGGTATTCGGATTATCCCAGAGATATAGATAAAAACGTCAAATCTCTATAGGTATAATCTTGTCGATGATTCTTTTAGCAATCTCTTAATAACACTTAGAACTTACTTCTACGGTGTACCACGAGCCCATGGATTTAACAGATTGCTAACTGCACATTGAATACCTATGCTCTGTACACAAAACTGACGGATCCTATCTTGATACGCCTAGGATATCCTGAGGATCAGTTCACACCCAACGAAGAGGCGGAGGTCTAATCTAAATAGATCGGTGACGTGAATGCCATCAAAGTGTGGATGATATCTCATACATCCACAGTGGTATCTCAAGTCAAAGGATCATTATGCTCACTTGACCCGAGAAGATTCCTATTGACGTTGGTGTACCATATATTAGGAAATCTTCAGTGAGTCATTTGGTGTTTATCCAATATAAACACCTACACGTTTATACGAGTCTCTCCAGACTCATGGTTCATTGGGATAAACCATCGGACCAAGTCTCGATATACGACGTGTACTAGTCTCAGCGGATTTTCCTAACTGACCAGTGTTAGTAAATTTTGACCAGTAACTTTATTTGATAATATACTTTTAGTAGTGACACTTCTCAATGTCAATTACAAACTGCTTTATAACTGTGCACTACATTATATATTATCGGATCTTTGTCTAATATATACATATCACTAAATCATAATTAGTTTCAATCTAATCGTAATTAGATCGAATATCTATATAAAAGCAAGAAGTACTACCATAAATAAGTAATATTATGGAAAAAGGAATTATTCGTATTCATGAATCGAACATAAATACGATCCGGATTGGCACTCCGAGTACCAACTCTAACACCCTTAAGTAGTGTCGTATGGGAAAAGCACAAGGATGAAGAGACATGTCCTCTAAATTAGAAGGACAAGTCTCTAGGCTTCGAATGGCATAAAGGAAATGGTATAACCCTTAGGAGGGTTACACCCCAAGCCAAAAGTGCCCTCAAAGGCACCCTTCCATGTCTATATAAATGGGTCTTGGGTTCATTCTTAGGATCCAGAAAATTAAAACAAGTCTTTCATTGTCTAGAGAGTCATTTAAAAGAGTTTTTCCTTCATCTTCCATGTTCAAGTTCTTGTGAAAGGAGTGCTCCTTCTACAAGAAACATCCAAGTAATCCTAAGAGAACATTAGCCACAAGACATCCGTAGATGAAGCGGAACTCACTTGGATGATTATGCCAAGCAACCCCCTCACAACAGATAGAACCCCAAGAACCGCGAATTTGATTTTGTAGGAACAAAATCCTTCCAAGGCCACAAAGAAGACCCATAAAAAAACTTATTTTTGAGAACCCTTAAGATGATTCCTTGTAGTGTTCTGCTAGCACGGAGACGCCACTAAGGTTGCCACGCCTTAGATAAGTCGATTGCATGAAATAAGGAGAATCTCTCCCTTAAGCAATTTTGGACATAGTCAAACTTTCAAGATGAAGCAAATTCGAAAATGGATGATTACATTTCCATTAAGAAGAAAAGAGTTTATAAAGTACAAAAAAATAAACCTTAATGGGTGCAAAAAGACTAAAACATTCTTAATGGCTAACTAATGGCTACTTAATGGCTAGGCCCTTAATTGTCATTTAACAACTTAGACAACTTACCATAAAAGTCTAAAGTAATAAAAACTTAATCAAAATTTTTTCCAAAAAAGTCAATAAAGGAAAAACAACAAAATCACAAAAATCCAACAAAGGTGGCAAGTTTTTCAAAGCCATATCTAAATTATCTCATTGACAAAAACATCCCCAAAATTCGTGGCTTTAATGTATATAGGCCCAATGATGTGTTTTGAAGCCTAATAAGTCTTGTCTTGGCCGATTATTTGGTATTGGACTTAATTCGGCTTGATTCGTCAAAATGTATTGGCCTTCCAAATTGCTGGTGCGTTAATCTGGTATGACTTGGGTCAAGTGGAATAGCTTTGGACCCACTCCATAGAAACCCTCATGTAACGCCAATATACCCTGGAGTTGTCTGTCACTCGACCATGGCATTCTGTGCTAGTCCTGCCATTGCGTCTCTGATCTTCTTAGCTCTTTGGCGTGTGATTGGCCCTGTTGGCACTTGCAAAGGCTCTACCATATTGCTGGTTGTGACATCTAATGTTCCTTGAGTGGCTAGATTCGTGTCAGTAGAGCACCGATGCGGGGCTAATAAGTTTTAAAGGACAGAGACAACTCGACTTGGATTCAAGTTTCAATAATCTTCATTCATCATTTTCAAGTTTTTCTTGATACCCATGTTCTAAGTTATGTTTTATAATAAGAATGTTGATTGAGTAATGCATGTTAAAATTATTTAATGAAACATAATTTCAAACAAAAAATTGATATTTTTTAAACACAAACACAAAAATTAATTAATCTAACCATAGTTTTTAGTTTTTTTTTTTAAAAAAAAAAAAAAAAAAAAGAGTATGCAAGTTTAGTGTATATATGATAGTATTTGATTTTTACTAAATTTACTAAGATACTTATCAAATTCTATCCATATTTGATGGATAAATATTTTCCGGGTTAATTAGTTTGATGGTCACCATCTCTCTCCCTCAACATTTGAGGGAGTTCGAGTCCCTACAGTAGTGCCTCCAACCGATGGCATCAAGCATCAAGTGTGGACAGACAATTGTCTTATTTCCATCTTATATTTGGGTAAAAGTAAATATCTCTCCAAATATTAAAGGGAATAAATTAAATATATAGTTATTTATAGTTTATTATTAAACTTTGACAAAATAATAATGGGGAATGTAAATTTTGAAATATTACATTGTAATATTAAATTTATAGTAAAATAACACTTTATTATTAAAGTTATACAAGATCTATTTTTTTTTTCTATTTTTTCATTAGTTAACCGTTAGATGATTTAATTGACCTTAATGTTAAAATATAACGGTCAAATAACAGTCAATTAATATTTTCACAGAAAAATAATAAAATATTATTTTCCATAAATTTAGTAATAATATTTTAAAATTTACAGTACCAAATTACTTCTTTACCATAAATTTAGTAATAAAATATAAATAATCCATAAATATATCATAATATAAAATTAAATATTTGAGTTGTGCCGCAATCCAATTGTTTAAATTATTTAAATTGTAAATATCGATAGAGTAATTAAAAAATTAATAAAGATTTGCTAAGTTTAAGTAGCGATTAATTACGGAGCAATATTAAATTAAATTGATTGATTAATCATATATTTTCAATTTTTAAAAATTGACTCGATTTGCAGATTGACTCTTTTTCTTTCTCATCATTCTTTTTCTTCTTTACAGACCGCATATCTCTCAACTAAATGATTGTTCATAGCCATTTTTCATAATAAATGAATAATATTCAATAATTTTTAAAAGATCTGTTTTAAATTTTTTGTGAGTCGTGAAAATGTCAATTTTACCTTTATCGATAAGTTAATCCCTGAATTCGATTAAACGCAAATCAATTTGCTGTAGATTTTCGATTAAACTACCCATATAGGAAAAGATTGGTTGGAGAACGTCATGTAATCAATAATTTGAAAACATGAGATTAAAAAAACAAAAAACAAATTAGAAGCGACCCTTTAAAGGCAACTCAACCATGAGCATGGTGAATGCATGATCTAGTAAAGTTATGTACAAAAAACCAAAGTTAGGTACTAATCTAAATAACAATTTCTGTACAGTTCAAAGACATTATTTACGACTGAAATCATGGCAATGTAAATTGAAGCCGCAAATAGATCATTACCAAACACGAACAATGACTCATACCACAACTCTTAAATACTCGGCTCCAATCCAATGGTATTAGTTTAAATCTATCACTGCAATTAAACTTCAACTTGCCTTGTATGCCCAACCATGTTTGTCCATAAATGCTCGAACTGCTTCCTTTATTGCCAAGTTTGATACAAGCTGCGATTCTTTGAGTGGTTCTCGAGTGATTGGATCAAACTTACCCACCTAGCAAGTAATAAAGATGAGAAAACAGTGGGAAAAGAAAAAATATGTACAGAAACTGCATTCAAAAGTGCAGTATCAAAAGCATGTCACCTTTTGAAGATGCTCAATGATCACTGCCCTCTCGTAAGTAAACCCACTTGGAGTAATGACAGGATCATGAAAAATATCAAGAGTAATTTTGCAACATAGGTAATCCGGAACCTGAAATGTTAAATCAGTATCTCTAAAAGTAACAGAGAAGCGTTTGATCATTGAAAAAGAAGCAAATAATATG
Organism: Zanthoxylum bungeanum; assembly: GCA_019454045.1. Taxonomy (NCBI): domain Eukaryota; kingdom Viridiplantae; phylum Streptophyta; class Magnoliopsida; order Sapindales; family Rutaceae; genus Zanthoxylum; species Zanthoxylum bungeanum. The sequence continues at coordinate 6,282 of SKCR01029231.1, forward strand.
AAACAAAACAAATCCAAATACTCACCTCGGTGGGCGTATCATCTTCTGCAGCTTTACGAAATACTTGTCTCAGAGCCTCCATTTGTTTCAAATGAGTATCAGTAGCTTCATCCGATAACGCTTCTGTTCTAGAAAGTTCAAGAACATGTTTTTCTTCCAAAGCTGATTCACAAGCTTCCCTGAAACAAAAGAGAAATTGTATGAAGCATCCCCTATGAAAATGAAAAGATAAATCATCCAATAATGAGGCCACCTTCCAACAACAAAGGGAAAAACTCACAGGGAGCACATACATCAAGCTTTGTAATTCCCATGATCGCTTGCTAGATTCTTGCTCCCACAACAAGTATTTTGCTTTTGCCAGCTCCTGCCAGATATCCTCTACAATATAACCGCTTAGCTTTGCACCCCTCCCAAGATCCAAAGCCTACAAAAATAATTTATAGATCAGTAAGTTACTAACATCATATTTTTTTATATTGTGTTATTGCTACTAAGGGGAAAGAAGTATCAAGCTCAATCAACTCCATGTAATTTTTAAAATCTGTTACTACAAGACCGTGCCAAATTCCCAATCTAAACATCAATCACATAAAATTTCTTTTCTTTTTTAGTATAAATGATCCATATAGCCAATCCCAGTAATTGGAAAAGGCCTTGTTTGGGATCTCTGCAAAATCCCCCCAAACTATGATTATTAACTTCAGGTACTAATAACCCCTAGAGAATGACAGTGAAGGTCCTCAAGGGGCGTGGTTTTGTGGTGTAGAGTTCAGAATCTGGCCATCAGGTCCTGGGTTCGAATCCAGGGCGTACGTTTCTTGTAAGAGCTCGGGACAGCCGGGGGTTTTACCTGCTCCGCTTAAGCCCAGGTCGGGTGGTTTGGCGGCGGGGCAACGTTTCCAAAAAAAAAAAGAATGACAGTGAAGAACATGTTGATGAAACAAGATAAGTTATTGCACCTCTTATCCAGAGTTCTGAGGGGAAAAATGCCCATATTTCTCTTAAGTCCAACTACCAGATGTGTTGCATGATTTTGACTAGATTTAAGCCTTGCCACTAACACTACTGCCCAAACTTCACCAACCAAAATCAATAAATGTAGCTTGCAAGCAACACAATTATGAGGTCTTTAACATCACAGAGGGTGACATTCATGCCATGTATGGTACAGTCGTTCCAGAAAAGGCTTGCAAAAAGAACTTTTATTTGAGAGCTTTATAAATATATTTGTTAGCATGTCTTCAAAATTATAAATTCTTCTTACAAGCTGATGAAGGAGCTTTTCCAAGAAGCTAAAAACTTATTAAGAAAAGAAGCTTCTCAAGGATCAAAAGACTCCAAAGGCAGCCAAAACAATTAAAATAGCTTGGAAAAGACCCTAAAAAGCTCTAGGCCCCAATTCAGAACACAAAAGAAATCTTAATTTGAAACACTAGTAAGTTGGACAAACCATCTTGTGGTAAATCAACATGGCCTTTGAATATATATCTAGCTAAAAACAATTAGTTCCGCCAGATCCCCTATCAGTTCATTAAAGCACTTGGAGAAGGATAAGCAACTGGCAATGCTTCCCAAGTAGCCAACACACATAAGCACATTGGCAGTACTCTATACATTACAAGCAAGCATATGCTAGGATTAGCTGCTCGCATCTGCTTTAAATACTAAAAGCACCACAGTTAAAAACTGCTTATGCAGACAGTACCGGACAAGTTAGACCAACCCCTCAAACCACCTTGGACAGCAATATTACAACCTGACAAATTAAACCAACCAACAAGTTGCAACAACCCAAACTGCCTTGGACAGCACTATTACAACAACGTTATTGTTCTTTATAATCATCATAGTAACAGAGACTTCATAAGAACAGCCAACCTAAAAATGATGCCATTATTTTTATCCACTTTGCATCAATATACGCAAAAATGTTCCACTACACGGTGTATCCAATATAAATTGATGATAAGGTAAGCAAGCTTACTCTGCATCTATGAATAAAGCATATGAAATTATTAATCTATAGATCTGAACCAACATGATTCAACATGTTCAAAATCAGCAATAAAATCTCAAATAGCTGTCAATAGGAATAACATTAAATCACTAGCAAGTAGCAACTACATATGATAAAGCAAAAGTATCCACACAATTATTACTTCCATACTTAAAATGATAAAGCAAAAGTAAAAGACAAGTAATATAATTCTCTTCTTTAGAGTCCCTAAGTTATCTTCAATGTATTATTAGGTCTCTCACTGTTAAAAAAACACTCCAAACAGAAAAGAAAAGAAGGGAGCTATAAGAGCCTCGCCAATATATTTCCCAACCAAAAATGGAACTGAAATTAGTTTTCCATTATTTTTTATTCTTTTCCAAGCAAAGAAAAAGACCATAAAAGTTAAAAACTTAACAATTCTGAAACCAATAACAGAAGTTTGTCTAAATTGTAATGGTGATGCTTACTAATTCCAATTCTTAAGTTATAAATAGAATAACACATCCAATGAGAATAAATAAATCTATTCACCTTGTGTTTCCAATGCTTAAACTAAAAACTCTTAGCATCATGTCACATGAACGATCTCAGATAAAACATTTAACAACCATCCAGAATAAAAATATATAACAGCATACTTTTTCCAATTCCTTGATTCCCTCAGCAAAATCATTCCTTTGTAGTAATGCAAGTCCCAACATATAGCGGCCCTGTCATGCAGCAAAATGTAATTGAAAGCATAAGATTGTAATTATCCAGGAAAAAAAAAATTGTTGCATAATACAACAAGAATAGGAACTAACAGAGAACAGCAGCTGCTAGTTAGGAAGAAGAAACACCTGAGATTTAAAGAAATTACTAAATGATAGAGACCACGTTTACTTATACACTTTTTGTGAGAAAGACACAAGAGATGCAAGTTTCATGCAGCATAAATGGCTTGCTTAAGCGACAGAAACAGAAGCAGCACCGCAAAAAAAACTGAAGGCTCACACATTGAAATTTCCTAATAAGCTATTTCCTGGTCATTAACTTATGGGAATAATAAGCCAAGCCACCATTGCTTTCTGGAGCTAAAATATACAAATTTGCACCAATTTAAAAATTTAATTAAGATTAACTAGGCTAATTTAATCCAATTTGGAATGTTCATAACGGTATGTTCATAACGGTCAATCCTCCATCTATCAATTTTTCATCCAGATAACTCACTAACATCAGTCCAAAAACACCTTTATGTACACCATGCTCTTCAAGAGGTCTTCAAGCATAAATATTTAAGATAGTAGTCACCAAGATTCTTAATTGTTGACAACAGATATAATTTATTCAATAATCATACCACCTCAATATACTTCACCTGTAGAAAAAGACCCTCTTTGATTTTGAGGTATCTAAAACAGCTCATGTATAACCCCTTACATCAACAGAATAAAAGAAATTGGATAGACAAGAGGCAAGGCAAGGGAGTAAATAAAAGAAATTGGATAGACAAGAGGCAAGGCAAGGGAGTAAGGAGACTGCTAGAGTTTCCGAAACACAAAGAACAAAGAAAATGTATAACCATAAAACAAGCCAGCACAGTGTATCTCTGTCTCTAAGCTAGTTTATGCAAACTTAGGCAAAGAACATAATCCCAGTACTTGGTGAATACCGGCACGGTTCCATTATTATTTACCAGAAGCAAAATCCAAGAATTACATGAACAAACACAAAAAATACAAAAGGTTGAAGCAATTGCAACAAATAAACGAACCTTGACAGAATCGTGATCGAGCTGAGTTGCTCTCCGACAATCAGCTTCAACTTTTATCCAATCACTGTACATTTACGCCAACCAAAAAAAAAAGTGAAAATAAAATCAAACAACACAAACAAAAAAACGTGTTTCTCAAAATAAAAAGGCTTAGTATTCGTACATACTTCCTCTTGAGATGACAAAGAGCGCGATTCGTCCAATATATTGGCACATTAGGGCAAAGCGTAATCGCCTTCAAATTTAAACCAAAACAGAGATCATAATACATTAATCACAGAATCAATCAAAAGAAATGACCTTTTTTTTTCCTTCAAAAGAAAAAAAGAAAAATGAAATTTTGATTGAATTTTACCTCTGTATATGCGTCAATGGCGGCTCCAAAACGACCTTTAGAGAAACAAAGGTTTCCGTCTAATCTCAGTAGCTCCGCTTGCTTCGCCACTCCCGTAACTGCCGCTCCTGGACCCATTCTCTCTCTCTCTCTCTACACGTTTATTTCTACGAGAGTCTCTCTCTATAATCTGATCCTCTGGTCTGGAAGTTTCTGTACGGGTTTTATAAATGTGAAAAACGCAAGCAAAACGACGAGTTTTGCGCGTGGTCTAGATTTGGCGATGGTTCAAGAGCTTTTCCGGTTGCAAGCGAAACGGAGAAGGAAAAACACGTCCTTGGACAGAAAGAATCGGTAAATTTAATGACACTTCCTTAAGAGGGAAAAGATAAAGCAACAAGCAAAGAACATAATTACGTCACGCTGTAATCTGATTGGACAATGGTTTCGTTGACCGAAGTCAATCCGTGTTTTTTATTGGCTTGTGATTTCCCCAAACTTTCCGAGAGACATTTGGTTGACCATTATACTCATTTCCTGGATATTTTATCCACAACATCCACGATATTTGGCTGAGTAGTATAATTACTATAATTGAGTTTTAGCTAGCGACCGGTAGAGCATTAGACGAGTGTTAATACTAGCGTTTCGAGCTCTATCTAATATTTATTTTAATATTAGTATTAATATTCATAAAATCATAATTTTATAATATGAGCTTATGTTTTACGCTTATTTATAATGTAACGTTTATTTCATAACTTATAAACTCTCTTATATTATCTGACAATACTTTTTGCCAAACACATCAATCGAATGTGTTAACAATAATCAAGTAGCCATAGATCTTAATCTTTTATTAACACACTATAATACAAATTTTTAGATAAGTATTAGGTTTAAGGTTTATTAAAATACATGTATTGTGACTAAAATACCCATTTGTATATAGATATTCTCTTGCAACACTTTTCCTCAAGTTGGAGCATAGATATCTATCATGTCCATCTTATTACAAAAATAGTTAACCCAACTACTGACAAAAGCTTTGGTAAAAAGATCAACTCGTTGCTCCCTTATCATAATAAGTGCTAATGAAATCACCCCTCCTTATAGTTTCTCCGAACAAAATGACATTCATTCATCCTCTAATCCTCCAACTAAATCAATAACCACCAAACATGCAACTACAATATAATATGCCACCAACCATCATCAACATACAAATAACCAAACCACATGCTATCATAAATCAATTAATAACCAATTTCACCAAATCAGCAGAAACAGACAATATTTTTTTTTTTTTGTGCAAAAAGCATTTTCTCCTCTCTATTATTTTTTTTTTTGGGAAAAGAAAATCTAGGAAAAAAATTGAAAATTAGGGTTTACTGTTCACTGCCGCCGCCACTAGTTGCTATTTCCGTCACAACAGTGTCGCCAGAGGTGGTCAAAGCTCTAATACTATGTTAACAGTAATCAAGTAGCAACAAATCTTAATCTTTTATTAACACACCATAATACATATTTATAGATAAATATTAGGTTTAGGGTTTACTAAAATACATATCTTGTGATTAAAATACACCTTGTATATAGATACTCTCTTTCAACCGATTGCTTTTGACCTGTTTGTTATGGCCGCATTTCGTATTGTTCCAACCAAATTTCTAGGTTTCTTACAAATTTTGTATGTGAAATGATGTGTCCATATAATATGCAGAAAGTTTATTTAATGCAACAACTAAATCGTCAACTACCATAAAAAAGCACGCTAAACACTAATTAATAAATTTTTATTTGAAATATTCACCAATTTGTAGGAAATAAGAGTACTAAATAATAAATATGTAAAGAAAAGGGTACAAATGTAAATTTAAAAAATCCAGATTGAAAAACAAAGGTCGGATCGAAGGAAGAAACCTCCCATCCTAATTCCTAATCTGTCATTGAACTAGCTGCTGAATACAGGAAATTAGGAAAATATATTTTCCGGCCAAGAACAACTATGGATATGGGATCAGTATCAGAAATTTCTAGCAACTACTTTGCAAGTCGTGCAGAAACTTGATTGAATGAGCATATATTGACGTTGTAGGCATAATGTATATGTAAATTACAACAATAACTGATCCAACAAAACATCAGGATTCATGACAGACTGGATTCTTGACCCTTGCTATCTTCACAGATGTTTGATAGCTTTTCTCGTACTTGATCAGCAAGTTGACAGGTTTCCTCGTCTATCTTTAAGGGGCGCCGCCTCAAACTCTGTAAAAACTCCAAATATTAAGATCTCTCCTTGAAGTTCTGCTCGCTGGGAATAAGAAAGCATATAAGCAAATAATTCTTACCTCAGAAGTCCATAAGCAATCACGTGCTTTTCTAGGAATTATATGGATATGAGTCTGAAATTTTCATGTTTCAAAATCATATTGATGTTAATACTAATCATCTTCATCAATGTAAATCAAATAAAAGATGGCCCAGTGCATGAGGCTTCCCACACTGTTTTAATTCAATTTAAAAATCAAAGAAAGAAAGAAAAAAAGAAATACTGTATTTTGGTGTGAAACTGCAAATACAACACTAATACATTTTATTCTCAAGATCCTTTTGACTGAAAGTTATGACAACTTACATGAAATATAACTTGACCAGCAGCTGCACCACTGTTAACCAGCAAGTTGAATGAATCTGCATCATTCAAATGTTCAATAGAATAAGTTAAACTGCTGGCAGAAGAGCTTTCCTTGTCCAGTACTGGGGAACGAGGTACGAGGATTTCATAAACATTTCTCTTGGAAGATTTTAAAATGGCCCCATCAATTTGCAGAAATAATTGATGAATTGATGTCTTCATTAGCATAAACTCAATATTTAAGATATTCCTAGTCAAGAATCTAAAGTGAAAAATAACATCTGAAGTAGCATGACAAGTATGAACCCATCATTGTATGTTTACAAGGATCATGAAACTTTGAGAGTCAAAACTAATGTCTCTAGGCTAAACCAAATACTCAGAAAAAAGAATTTGCTATATTGACTAGAAATCAGGGCATAAATGCCAGGACACTGACACTCATTGTTTCATGTAAGTAATTAATCCCCTTGTAATCTACCCAATGAATAAGTTCGAGAAACACAAACCAGCGACTCCCACAGACAGTATAAATCATTCAACAGAAATGCACAAAGCATATAACTAAATATATAAAATAGTCAAAATAATGCTGAACTTGATTATTGTCCTAACAGCTATGCATGCCAAGGATTTATTGGAGTTCGAAGTGCGTGTAACATAAAGTTTCGATATATGTAACTCATGAATTAGATTAGATCACAAGAAGTATATGTCAGAAACCTTCACTGTCACTCAGCAAGAAGATACATGCCGCCATGAAATAATAACAGATATTATGGTCAACCATAATTTTATTATAATTGTTCATGTGATATCATTGAAATTACATTCACAATGCCAAAAATTCCCTAAACAGTCGCGCATTTTACACACGATATAGCCAATAAGCAAGAGAGTTAACGGGAAAGACGGAAAAAGGGAGGTGAGAGTGAGATGACTTTATTACAACTGCCGTATAGAAAATTTAGCACATACCAGCACCTGTGGCTTTCATGATTGCATTGCTGATTAAAGGTACTTTTGAGCACATTGCAGCTACCACCTGCACAACAAATTCATTGTAATATACATAAAAAGCAAACAGAAATTGGATCTTCTACATAAGAATTCCTGTATATGAAATGTATAAAAGGATCGCAAACTACACCAACATAAAAGGGGCAAGAAATCAAAAAGGAAATGACAGATTGATCAAAGAAGTTATCAAACTTTACACCTTTCTCAGAATTATTAATCTCCCAATAATATTCTAAAATACGCTAGGCGGTAGGTAGGCATATGGTGGGAGAGCGCCTAGGGCATAAGCCAGTGCCCAGAAGGGCATGCTAGACGGCACTATACAAACCTGCTTAGAACTGCCAAGGTAGCCGCCTAGACCCACCTAGTAGGCCACCTAGATCTGCAAAGGTTGCCGCCTAGACCCGCCTAGAACCGCCTAGGCGGTCACCTAGACCTGCCTAATCGCCTGAAACCGCCCAATCCCATCAACTGTTTTCATGCATAATCGGAACAACCAGACACCATCTAGGCTGTTTTTCAGAACAGTGCTCCTCAACCATTAGAATCAAATGGTTGAACAAATGGACAGATGAATATATGTTAGTAATCATGTGTCAGTGATTACATCATATTGGACAACTTTTTTTTTTTTTGAAACGGGACTTCATTGGTTAACAAAGCAGAACACTTGCATCTTCTGGAACTTCTTCTATCCAGATATTACGGCTCTGATTGCTAGTAGATAGCTTACCTGATCTATGAGCATTGACATTTGCACTTCTAAGAGTGTACATAAACTTAATTTCCCCTAATAGGTTGGATAGGGATTAATGTCATTTATCACCCACAGAATTTCTGTCATACTGCTAGACTTTCCTAAGACTAAATCTACAACAGTTCTCGCATCTAATTCAACAATAATTGGTGATAGCCCTATATCTTTAGCGATCTGCAATCAGCCTCGACATGGGCCACATCTCCATTGAAGGATGCCTTATTTGTTTTTGCAACCATGATTTCTCCCTTCTCATTTCGAACTATAATTCCCAGACCTTCTGTTCCACGCTCACAGTTGGTAGCTGCATCCAGTTTACCTTGAACCAATTTGGAGAGGGAGGGGACCATTGTTGAGTGTTCTTTGTTCTGCTGGTTGTTTCTTCAAGCTCTGATTTCTGATGTACTCTTCTGTCTGCGGCAACATATGTTTCAGCTTGCACAACCAAAAACTGGGGGTCCATTATAGTGTTTTCAAAGATCTGCTTGTTCCTTGCAGACCAAGAAAACCATAACAAAACATTAACAGTTGTACCGCAAACCTCATGAAGTTGAGAAAGTCTAGGTGCTTCATGTCTCTTACCAACGAAAGGACTACTATTTATCAAGACATTTGTGCCCCTGCTATCAAAAAGACGTCCACTCGGCAAAATGTATCATCATATACAGAATCCCAAACTTTTATGACCAAAAAGAAACAGTGATTCCACAGTGATGAAAAATGTGAACATGAGGAAGATTCAGGTTCTAATTTGATGTGGAGAATGGAGAACATGGAAAGCACTATCAAAAAACTCATACAAGCCCTCAAGGTTCATTCAAGTTGTTCACAAAGAATTGACAAGGGCTTGGTGCCGTGAAAAACAAGATTGTTCAACCTATCCTATCATGTATTTCATCCAATATGACTCCGAAAGTGCACTATAAATTGTTTTTATATGAATTGACCATGTTATCAGATAAGCCGTGCTTTCACTTGCTTCATATGTCTTATAGCATCACCTTCCCACATTCTTTGAAAAGTATATCATGACAACGACGTGGTTTGATGCAAACCAGATATGTTTTTCTAATTCCCTCAGTAATTTCAAACACACACAGACACGCAACCATGATACAGTCATAAACCAGCATAAGCCATGAAAGAATCTTACACCGTCAATACTTTTAACATACAGTGTTCAACAGTAACCTCTTTGACACAGACTCTTCACCTCACTTTCAAATGGAAGCTTCTTGCTAGATAAAACAAATTTTGGACACCGGTACAATAACCCTATACACTAATGTCAGTGAAAATCTTCCATCCTCCAAGAAGTAACAATGTTGGTTAACATATCATGCTTTACACTCTTACTGTTTTCCATGTCATAAGGATTCACAACTACACACAGATCATGAGAGTCGGACGTGTTAAATCTTGTGTTAGACATTTCAAGTTTAGGTCTTTCAACTCATGTTGTATTCAAGTTAGATTACAATTTTTGAGTTAAGACATTTCAAGTTTACATTTGACATTACGGAGTCTGAGAAAGTAACAATTTAATGACAAATACAGAGTAAGGCACAATTATCTAAAACAAAATGAAAACAATTCATAGAGACTTCACATAATAATTGCATTTGCATATAGTGAAAGTTACTTACAGATGGAGGAGTTGCTTCCAACGAACAGAAATGAGATTTTGGGATAATAAGAGAGTGCCTAGTAAACAAAAATGAGCACACGAAAAAAAGAAATAGAAAAAAAAATCAATAAGAAAAAATAAACATGTAAATAATCATAGAGTCGTGAGTAAACTTCATTTTTGGAATCTTCACTGATATTTTATTATATTGGATAGATGATACCTTACCCACGACTCAGAGGATTGGTATCCAAAATACACAGGCACGTATCGTCTTCATAGAGCTGTAAAAAAAAAAAAAAAAAACTCGATCAGAAATAAAGGCTTGAAAATGATTCACACCGCATCTTAACTTTACCTTGAGAGCCGGAGATTCGCCCCGGATAATCTTACAAAAAACGCAGTCGTTTTCTTGACTACTCTCTTTAGAAAGACTCAATCGTTGCTTATCGGACGCGCAAAACGACGCCGAAACGGCTGAGGAAGAAGAAGGAGGAGCTGTAACGCGTATATGTGAAGAGAGAATTGCAAGCCTCCTCCGAGTAGCCATTTGAAGCTCAGCTATGATATCGGTGTCTGTGAGGTCGCCACGTGTGTCGTCATGTTATTTGTGAGAGAGAAGTAGAGAGGAATTTAATTATTTATTAAGTATTGATGGAGTTTAGTACTGACTGGTCGTTTGGTGGGTTGGCTTATCCGAATTCATCCACAACCAGGAATTTGTTCTGTTCTTGTAGCCACTATTATTTCGTCTCGCGAGTCGCGAACTTTAACATACATATACGCAAATTCTTGGCCTTTTTAATAATTATATATACATGGTAACTGTCATTTACATCTTATGTTTTGATTTTAAAACTCATTATGTTTCTAGTTTATAAAATATATCAATATATCTCTCTAACTTAATTATTATCAGAATTTAATATTTTTATCCCATTCAGTTTAGATCAATTTAGATAATTAATAATTTTAATTTGTAAGAATTTAAATATATTAACAATTTTGCTCATTTTGAAAATTTTAACTTTTTATTATATACTTAATTGTTAATTTTTTCGATCTTAAATTTGATTTTTATATGTTCATATATAATCACTATTAAATTTAAATAAATGGACATATGTGAAATATTTCCTTAATTAAATTAGAAAAGTTAAAAAATGACAATAATAATCTAACTTAATATTTGAATATTTTCTTTCATATGAAATATATTTTATATGATTAATAATTACAATGTTAGTTTAAATAATTATATTTATAGTTAATCCTTCTTAATTTAAATATTTTCATTTTTCGGTTAAAAGAAAGTTTTTGCCATTTATTTTAATTATTTAATTTAATTTTTTCAAGGTTAAAATTGTCAAACTAAGTAAAAACTTTATAAAAAAAGGTAATTTGATGTATTTTTCAATGATTGGGATTTGAGGTAAAATATAGGGATGTGATTGGGATGTGATGCAAAATATGATCTCCCATTCTTAAAATGTAAGCGACCCCAATTCTATTAACATCACTATCAATATATATAGTGATTCTTAATTCTGAATACGCACATGATATTCTATACCAAATTGATAAGGTCCTCATTGGTTTCGGTTAAATAAAGCATCCTAAAATAATATTTCAAATTATAATATCCTGAATTTTCGGAACAATACTGAAAGGTTCTCAGATTGAAGTTTAGGTATCGAAACGATACGATGTCGGAGAAAAAGAATTTAAGCATTGAAAAACGTGTTGGAATGTCTTATAGCGGAATCTTATTGTTTTGAACATCGTAAAATTCGAAAGAACTAGTTACGTGATTTTTTATATTCGGATAAAGTTTATTATTTCGGCTATAAAAATAGCAAACGAACTCTAATTGAGGTGATTCTTGAACTGTTGGAAAGACTTTTCGAAGATGAATAATTTTCGTGTTGAATAATTTTCAAAATTTATAACAGAAGAGCCTCAAAAATATAAATTTTCGAATAAGTTCATGATAAGGGTTAAACTACAATTTCGTGGGGGCCAAGATGCAATTTTTAGAAACTTTTATTTATATACTCATTATTTTCCTTAATTCCAAAAGGGCAAAAGAACATAAACCGTAACACTCGACCCCTCCCCCATTTTCATCATTCATGGTAGCTGTTGTTGGGGCGGATGTGGGACCCATAGGGACGGATTGATACCCCGCGCAGCGAAAATATGTCTAATCCATGGATATCAAGCATGAATGCAATTTTAAATAATTTAATAAAATACTATATTTCATTACGAGTATATAAAAAAAGGGTTGAATCAGAGTTCGGAAATTCAAAAACAGAAGAAAATAAATTTCAACGTATATATTTATTTATTTATTTATTTATTTATTTATTTATTTATTTTCTCCAGCTCTCTTTCCAGAGAGTTGATGAAAATATGGGTTTAATTCAAATTATTTTTAACTTTCCCTAAACACTTTCAAATATATAAAGTTTAATTTTTAATATTAAAATCAATATCAATACATGTTAAAAAATAAAATCATATTTTTCAAAATATCAAATATTATTACAAAAATATAAATTTATTCTAAATATGCACATGCGTAAATTTTAAATCCAATACACAGACTAAATTAGAATCTCACAATGAAGTGACTCATGAACAATTCTAGGTCACTCAAAGGTGGTCAAATGATTCTAGCATGATAGTCATACCTCCAAGCGATTATCTAGAGTTCCAAACTCTAATTTTATGTTTATGTCCAATATAAATATTTTAACCCAATCACAAGCATATTGTGTTTATGCTTCCAAAGCATCCATAAATAATTCATTTGCCTAATTTCAACATCAGGCTATATTATTATGTATCCAATATATAATACATCACTATATGCTTCATTAATGAAAACAACTCACTAATGAAAATATAGTTTTAGAGAATATCAAACTTACATAGTAAACTTTATTCCAAGACCCAATATTCATCTCATTGTTGAAATATTGTAGAGAACTTCCAAATTTAGCAAGATTCACTCCAAGATCCAATCTTGATTCCAATACTAGTAAGCTTGATTCCAAGATCCAATCTTGATTTCTCCTTGTTGAAATATTATAGAGAACTTCCAAAACTTCTCTAAACACTTCTTTTACTTAGGCTAATATTTCTAAATCTTGCTTGTTTCAGCTTTCACAAGCTTAACTTTCTTAAGCTCAAACTGAATTAAAACCTTGCTCAAATTTGTCTTTTATAGCAAAATTTATGCAATTTTTAATTAATAAAAGTCTTAATCAACTTTTAGGTGGGTTATTCCAATTTGTCCAAATATGTGTAATTAGGTATGACTAATCATCATTGTCTACCACTTTGATTTAATCCAATTAAATTAAGATAAAGTTTAATTAATGGATTAGTTAAATGTCCACCACTTTGATTTAATCCAATTAAATCAAGACAAATACACATATTATTACATATTACCAAAATATCCTCAAATGGTAGATATATCTCTAAGTCCAGACAACTGATTTCACTACTGAGGCGGAATTTATAACGGCTTCAGAAGCTACTAAAGAAGTTGTTTGGATTAGAAATTTTATCACAGAATATGGAATTGTGCCTAGTATTGAGGATCTAATCCCACTAAACTGTGATAATAGCGGAACCATTGCGTAGGCTAAGGAGCCAAGAGCGTTCCAAGTCTAAACATGTGGAAATGAAATATCGCATGATTAGAGAGATCATTGAATGAAAAGACATAATGATCTTGAAGGTTCAAGAACAATACAACATAGCAGATCCATTTACTAAGGTCTTACATCATAAGTTATTCGATAAACATATGGAGGAGATGAGACTTCGGTACCATCCGGATTAGCACCAAGCAAGTAGGAGTTTGTTGGAGTTGGTGCTTGGAGCGCCAATTCGAGTAATGTATTGTACATTATATTTTATTACTTATTAATGAAATAACTATATTTTCATTTCAAACCCTGTTAATGATAGTTTATATCATAATGTATATTAGATTGATATATATAAATATGCTGAGAATGACAATGACTTTAGAATAGTAATGATGTAACACTAGACATTGGGTGGTTCGATATTGAGATTGTATTACTATTATAAACTATTCTTAAAGTAAATATTCATAATCGTTGGTTTTGGAATACGGTCGAATTCTTATAACCTAGAAGACTAGAACATATCTTATATAGCAATTGGAGTTCCAATGGTTTAACCCAATGTACCAGGAGCAATGAAAGCTCGTATAGACATGTGGGTATTCGTTGGAGCGAATACTGAATGACTCATAAGTGATTCCTAAAAGTTGGAAGTACACACCATCATCAATATGAATCTCCTCGAGTCGAATAACATATGTGATCATTTGACTATAGGATATCATTGATTTTGTGTGTGATCCTCAACACTTTGATGTCATATATGTCAGAGATCTTTCATGATCTGACCGCTAGATATTCCTTGGGTGTAGACCGATGCACTCATTAATCAAATATGTATCAAGATAAGATCCTTCGACCCGTATGTTTACCATAAGGTGTTTAGGTATCCACGTGAGTAAGTCATAATTCTGAAGACTTTAGCCAAATCCGATCACCTATGGTGGATCCCATATATCAGAAATGGTGTTCTGATTAATTGAAAAGAATCGTGGACATGTCGACACTATGAGATGTGCGCCTCGAAAACTTGACGGTGTACTCCTAAACACGACTTATCGACTTGTATAGTTCTGAAAGATCGTTCATATTCTTCGAGAATTCGGAGGTTGCAGAATTGTGTACTTATAAGATAGGCTTATATGAGGAACATGTCTGGATTTAGAGAGTCACACAATATGAAGTGTACTCGTTGAACACTTGGGTAGCCAATAATATTTGATATTATAATTATCACTTAAAATAATTAAGTGTTATTGGACAACATTAATTATTTACTTTGACACAATTGAATTAATCCAAAAATCACACAAGGGCTTTATAGTAATTTCATAAATATCTCTACCATTGGAGGATATTTTGACAATTACAAAATATATTATAATAGGTGTATTTGGCTTGATTTCATTTGATTAAATCATAATGGTAGACAATCAACTAATCAATTGGTTAAGTTTTATCTAGATTTAATTGGATTAAATCAAAGTGGTAGACAAATGTGATTAGTCACTCCTAATTATACATATTTGGACAAATTGGATTAAGCCCACATAAAAATTGATTATAACTTTTATTAATAAAAAATTACTTAAACTTCACTATAAAAGGCAAGTTTGATCAAGTTTTTAATCAAACTTGAGAAAGCTAAAATAATCATTAAGTAAAAGAAAGAAATATTAGTGTAAGTAAAGTTTTGTTGTTGGTTTTGATGTTAAAATTGGATTTTAGGTGTATTGAAGTGTTTGGAGAAAATTGAAAGTGATTTGAATTGGATTCAAGGGAAATTTGTTCTATGCTAATATTTTAGACATGGCAGCGTTACGACTCGGATCGTTGACGTCGCGACACTCAGCTCTCAGAGCTGCGGGAGTCGCGACCCTAACCCATGTGTGTCGTGACATCGAGCATTTACAGATTGGGCATTGCGAATCCTAAACCTGAGCATCGCGAAACGGCGAGAGCCGCTGCCCATGAGCTCTGAAACTTCATTTTCTTTGTTCTGGAGTTTCCGGACACCGATTCGGCCCTGGTTTTTCCTACGGACTAGTAACGAAATATAGTATTCCATAAAATAATTAAAAAATACACCGATACTTAATATCCATGGGTTAAACACACTTTTGTTGCGCATGGCACCGATCAGACCCTAGGGGTTCCACAATCGCCCCAAGACCTAATGACCTCGGCAACCTTATAAGGCCATTCCCATTTGGCTCCCATGGAGCCTTCTTCGGGCTTCTTTGTATTCGGGGTGGCTCGCCTTAAGAACAAGTCTCCAGGATGAAAGTTTCGTACCCAGAGCCTCTTGTTAGAGAAACAGATCATTCTTTGTAGATATACTGTCATTATGGGTTTCGACCTCTCTCTTTTTCCCCCGATCAAGTCAATGTGGTGCCTGGGGAGCTCTTCATTATGTCTCTCTTCAAAATACTGGACCTGATGGGTCGTCATCCTAATCTCCACAGGAATCACTGCCTCATATCCGTAAGCCAACGAGAAATGAGTTTCTCTTGTAGAGTCTTTGTAAGTTATCTGATGTGCCCATAGAACTTCCGAAAGGTCTTCAACCCATAAATCTTTACATGACTCGAGCATCGCCTTCAGATTATTCTTGATGGTTTTGTTTGCCGTTCTACCTGTTTGTTCAACTTTGGATGAGCTGGCAATGCAAATCTCAAGGCGATTTGGAGATCTTCACATAGCTTCTTGAAGCTTGCACTGTCAAACTGCTTTCCATTATCCGTGATGATGGCCCGAGGAATCCTTAATCGGTAAACTATATTTATTTTTTACAAAGTCTGTGGCTTTTTTAGTTATGGTTGACAATGGTTCTGCCTTTACCCACTTAGTGAAGTAATCAATGGCCACAATTGCATACTTGGCTTGACCTCTTCCCATAGGCATAAGTCCAATAAGATCCAAACCCCATTAGGCAAACGGCTAAGGACTAGACATGGTTGTCAGCTGCTCAAATGGTTGCTTGGGCACGTCAGCATTCTTTTGATACCCATCACATGCTCGGGCCTCCCCGAGTCCATCTTGATGCATCATTGGCCAAAAAAACCATGCCTAACTGCTTTGTGGGCAATAGATCTCCCACCAACATGGCTTCTACAAATGTCCTCATGGATTTTTCTCAGTATATAATTAGCCTTCTCGGGCCTAAGACACCTCAGATACAACATCATGTAGGCTTTTCTATAAAGTACCTCGTCTATTAGACTAAAACACGCATTCTTATATTTCAACCTTCTCACTTTATTCTTGACCCTTGGAAAATCTCTGGGTTCTAGGTACCTCCTAATTGGGTCCATCTAGGTCGGTTTAACTTCAGCCTCTACCTTAATCACACTAGAACCTCCCATACTTTTAGGTTCTATGATCTCTAAGGGGATTATCTGAGGAATCTTAGACTTGATGGAAGACGTCAGTCGGGCCAATGAATTTGCCTACTGATTATTCTCTCGACCGGCCTGCTCGAAGGTCACATTCCCCATTCATTCGACCAAATTTTCACCTCCATGAGATAAGCTATCATATTGGGCTCCATGTTGGACAATTATGACCCATAGCGTAACTATTTGTACAGATCATGGTGTTGTTGTACAAATTAACTATGTGACAAGGAGATTGCACTCTTATCATTTGTGATTATATCACCTAGATGTATAAATGATAGGAGGTCCCTATGATTAGTTCATGGATTGAGATGATATGAGACAGTATCAGTCCAGGAAGGATTAATCATTAAATAATCCTTAGTCGTAGTATTATCGAGATTGGACATCGATAATGCAGAATAGACTAGTATTACACTTGTGCGCGTTGTGGGAGCACAACGACATAGTTCTCATATATTTAAGTATTGGATACTTATGCAAGTGTGATAGGAGGTTGTGTTTTACCGATGGTACGGAAAACAGCTTCGCTCTGGATAGACCCATCGGAATTCCATTAGTAGTATGACTATGTGTCTATGGAAGTCCGAAATCAGGGTAGGTGTATTTGGTCTTAACCTGAGACTTGCACCGCTAATACTTGTGACAATCAATATGCTTTGGTTTTGGTCGTCCATGGCTTTAACTGGTTCTGTGTACGCCTCTACTGGGTATATTGAGAATCGTAGTGTATTGGGTGTGATGTCAAGACGGAAGTATCACTCCAGTCATAGTGGAGATGATGTCACGTAGGATACGGTAATAGTGCTCTTAAGTACTGCAGTCATCAGGATATTATGACTAGGTCATGTATATCCGATTATAGAGACTAGTTACCAGACATCCGACATGTGCTTCGTACGGGGCAGACATAATTCCAGCCCTAGGCCTAGCACATGACATTAGATACTGGATCGCAATACGCAATGCTATGTATACTACGCCTGACATAGATTATATATTCCAGTAAGAATATTTCTGGAGAATTGGGTAGGCACGGTGCTTTGCTAGAAGCCAACCATGTCTTGTAAATCGGTAAGCACGTGGTACGAGGTACGCACGTATTTGGATAATCCGATGACCGTATTTACTGCCAACATATCCAGGGATCTCTTGGGTCGCTTCCCAAATATTCACCGATGACAGTTGACTCGAATTAGAATTAATCTGGGATTAATTAAGAGAGAGAATTAATCTGAGATTAATTAAGATGGAGAAAATTAATCTGGGATTAATTGAGGTATTATTTAATCTGGGATTAAATGTGTTCGGAAGAGAGAGAACGCGATTAATTTGGAATTAATCGGTAGAATAAATTTAATAGTTAAATTTGATTTTTCTATTCAATTTATTCGTATGGGCTAAAATTAATATATCAGATATATTAATATGAATTGGATTCATTACGAAATTAAAGTTGGACTTTAATACGAGCGAACGAATTAATTTAGAATTAATTCGTAAACGACATTCGTAATTATTTACGAGGCATCGTCATTTAATTAAATTAGATTTAATTATTTAGCGACGAAAATTTGTTTAATCGGATTAAACGAATCCGAGCCGCGGCAAATATTCATAGAATCCATTTGAATTTTGAATTCAAATGTGGGGCCCACTTCACATGTGGTAGTTGGGAGGGTAGTTGGCATTTATGCCAAGCCACCAACCATCCAACCACCTTGTAATGGTTTTGGTAAAACCATTTACCAACCACCTAGTTTAGGTGAAAAGGGTAAAATGGTTTTACCAAAAGCCTTCTCTCTCTCTCTTCATTTCCAACACACACTTGAAACAAATGAAAACCCTAATACCAAGCCAAATGGGCGTGAGCTTCCTCCCTCTTTTCTCTTTGATTTTGTTGCAAATCACAAAGCTAGCACTTCATGGAATCAACTAAGGTGATAGGGAACCAACTCAAAGCTTGGAATCAAAAAAGGAAGGATCTTGGAGATCTTCATTCAAACAACTCAAAGCTTGGAATCATCAAAGAAGGATCTTGGAGATCTTCTTCTCATTGAAACAATGAAAACCCTAATACCAAGCCAAATGGGCGTGAGCTTCCTCCCTCTCTTCTCTTTGATTTTGTTGCAAAATCAACAAAGCTAGCACTTCATGGAATCAACTAAGGTGATAGGGAACCAACTAAAGCTTGGATCATCAAAGGAAGGATTGGAAACCAACTCAAAGATTGGAATCAACAAGGAATGATCTTAGAGATCTTCTTCTCAAAATTTTAAAAGCTCAAATCCATTCAATGTAAGTAATTCCGCAACTTATAATGAATTTATGAACACTTTTCTTGCTTATTAGATCCTTGGTATATTCTAGGAACACTAACAATGGTATCAGAGCCAATTTTAAGCATGAAAATTTTAGGGTTCATGAGACTAAAATTTGGGGCTTTTATGTTTTGAACATGATTCTTTCAAATTGATGATTTGAGCATGCTTAGATTATGTTAACTTAGAGTTGTGCATGATTAGATTTGAGAAAAATTGATTGGATCAAATTTTGGACTCCCCCTTAGCATGGCCGAATATCACTGACAGTGGACTGCAATTTTATTTTTTTTGTAACATGAAGATGTGTTTAAATGCATGTTTAAATGTTGATTGTTGGTTTGATTGGATTAGAATCAAAGTCAATAAAGTTTATGTTAAAATCAAAGAGCATGTTGAGCATGAAATGATGAATTTTGGATTCAATTTGTGTTGAGCATGAAATGATGTGTTTTGGCTTCAATTTGTGTTGAGCATGAATTATGGATTAAGCATGATTAATTAAGTTAATTGGTATTTTGGAAATATTGAGTTTAATTAATTAATCATGGCTAATACACTTTAATTAAAGTAATTGTGATATTTGGAATATTATAATTATGTTAATAAGCCTTTAATTATGATTGGGCTAAAAGTGTGTATTTGGGCTTAATGGGCTTGGTTTGACCAAGTTTGGTTTTGGACTTTTGGATTGGATCCAATTGGGCCCAAAACCAATTCCATAAAGTCCAAATACATCACTTGGCCCTTAAAGAATTTAATTGGGCCTAATGGGCCTAAATTAATTTGTAGGCAATATGGTGATTCCTATTGGGCCTTGGCATTTTGGGTTTGACCCATTATGGCCAAAGCTCATGCCTTAAGAATTAATTAAAAGCCCATTGGACTTTAATTAAAATGACATTGGATGTTATTGGGCCTTTGAGACCCATTAAGATTGGATTTGGAATCCAAGTCTTTAAGCTTATAAGTAAGTGTAAATATTTAATTGGAATTAAATTCGGAATTAGTATTGAATACAAATAAATTGGATTTAAGTTGTAGTTCAATATAATTCAAGAATACTTACTTTGAGTATTTATTCTTAAACGAGTTTGACTCATGCAAATCAAATCGTTGTTTGAACATTGGATGGTCATTAATTCAAAGATTAATTAATTGGATTAGATTGATTGAATAACATGATTTGTATGAATACATGAATGTGTTGTATGAATAATGTATATCAGATGGATATTAGAAGGGCGAGGGAATTTTGGAAATTGTAATAAATTTAGAATTTATTAAATTGGACCTGCGTGTCCAGCCTTTTATCTCATTTCTCATTGTATTTCTTTCTCACATTTTCCCCTCAATGTAAATGAGGTTTCTTTATTGTATTATGTAATTGGGTAGAAGTTAGAATAGTTCTAGCCGGGGAGAGGAAAAGGAGTGATTTGTTCTAGGAACAATTTGTGACATATCCATCCGTATATCATTATTAATTTATTTATTTTTTATACGCGCTTTATTATTTATTTAGAATGCATGTTTAAGGTGTATGATGATGAGACCTTAACAAAGATAATAAATTGGTTGCCAATTTGCACGCGAAAAACCCTCAAAACATATTAAGCGTTTTTCCTTCCGTTGAGTGATTCTTACTCAAGATCCAAAGTTGGCATTGGTTTGTTGGCCAAAGTCAAGACCTTTGTCAATTGCGGATGTGTTTGAATCATGAGAGTTTTGTTCCATATCGGTGTCTTGTCCAAGTCGTGATTTGTTGGCCAAAGTCAAGATCACTTCTTGTCCATCGACATTGATTACGAAGCTTTCCATGTCAATGGGTCCCGCTTAACTGGATCATTAAGCTTGTTGTGCCAAAGCCAAGGCTTAGTTGATTCAGAGGAAAAAGGTTAGGAAAATATATTGGATATATTGGCATATATATTGATATATGTTTCGGACTTGGATGTCCACCTACTGGATCTAGGAATTGGATGGGATCCAATTGATCTTAGAGATCTACCTAGTTAAGTATCATACAATTTGTTGGCCAAAGTCAAGATTGTGTGTTATTTAACGGGATCCTAGCCCACTAGGAAACTAGGTTTCCCGAGTACTCCACAGAGGGTTAGAGGCTCGCCGAAAAATAGTGGGAGGTGAGAATTAAATTTGCAATATTCGTTTAATTACTTGCCATACGCGCTCAATCAAATATCATTCGTCAATATAAATTATATTAGTTGGACTAATATTTAATTGTTGTTTTAATTAAACAGTTGGACTGTATTCAAACTACTTCATTTATAGTTGATTATATAATTGGATTATAGTAATCAATATATTTGAACTTTACCCTCATTTATAGTTGATTATATAATTGGATTATAGTAATCAATATATTTGAATTTTACCGATCATTTATAGTTGATTATATAATTGGATTATAGTAATCAATATATATTTGATTTTAACCAATAAAATTGTAATTAGTTATATAGTTAGACTATAGTAATCATTACATTAGATTGTACCCGAAATCGTTGATTAATAGTTGGACTATTAGAATCAAGATTAAACTAAAGATTAGTGTTTAAAACATATCCTAGGGAAAATGTGTTTAAACGACTTTAATTTTCAAATTGGGAATAAAATTTCAGGATGGTCCTGGAAACTAATAAGTTACTTTATTTGATAAAATAACATATTAGGCCTAAGCCCAGAGTTAAGCAATAGTAGAGCATGATCTTTGGAAGATTCATGTGATGATAACTTTAGTGCTTAATCCATTATACTTGTCAAAAGGACTCCTTATTTTCTTAATCAGAACTAAGGATTAGATCCTTAAAGTATGATGAAGAAATTGAAGGATCTTCATAGATCTATTCTTAGATCTTAGAAGTATTAAATTGCAATAATTAACTCTTGGAGAGTTAATGGCTATGCTCAAGGAGCCAAAGCCAAAGTTTGCAATAGGGCAAGAAGCGCAAGGCGCATCTTACTTCGATATTCTAGAAACCCAAGGCTTGGCCAAAGGCTTCTGGAATGTAGAAAAGGGCAAAGGCAAAATCATTATAATCTTCTAGGAAGATAAAGGACATATCCCAAAATGTCTGTCTAATTGTGGCAAACGGATTCATTGAAGCGTGACTGCCGTATGGACAAAGCAGACATGAAGGATTGAAGACGAGCAAGGCTCTGACTTCAAATATGTTTGTCATAAAAGTGTACACTACTAGTATTAAAATTGGATTTTAAATACTAGTGTGATACATAAATATGCATTGATGTGCAGAATCTGCTATGAGCAGGATACTGACTTCAATTGAGATTAATCTGCGAATCGGAAACGGGACAAAAGTCGCTGTTTTAACCGTAGATACCTAAGTTTAGGAACTACCCTTCAGGTTTGTACTTAATTAGGAAACTGTTGTAATGTAACTAGTTTGACTAGAAATATTATCTCTATATCGAGTACAACTCGTTGCGAGTATACCTTTATATTCTAGAACACTAAAGTGTTTTATTTTATAAAGATGATATTGAGATAAACACATTATATGTGAATAACAGTATTTATATTTTAATATAAATAAATCTCAAACATATAACATGACAACAAATAGCTAAAACTGATTTGATCAGATGAGACTTATTTGTGGCAGTGTTGTCTGGGACACAATTAAACAAGACTCGTATATCCACACTTTTGAAGAGTGGATACTAGGACGGATTTGATTCCATTCAAATGATGTCTACGAATCTAGTTTATTGGGCAAAGTGCCTAAAACATATTTACTTGGTAAAAGTATAAATGCCACCGATCAATTAGCCCTTGTTCATAGTGACGTAAGTGAGCCCATGTCTAGCTAGGCTAGAGGTGGATATGAATATTTCGTGACCTTTACGGATGTGGCATCGCGTTATGGTTTTGTTTCTTTTGAAGAACAAAAATCGGAAACTTTTAGAGTTTCGGCACGAAATAGACGAACAGATCGGCTAAAGTATTAAAACATCACGGTTTGGCCATGATGAAAATACTTAAGCAATAAGTTTCTCATATACTTGAAAGAGTATAGTATTCTTTCAATGAGGACTCCTCCCGGAACATACGTCAATTGACGGTGTGTCCGAACGAGAAATCGAATTTTGTTGGACATGATAAGGTTAATAATGAGTAGCTCTGAGCTACCATTTTCCTTCAAAGGGATAAGCATTAACAGTGCAATACTTATTTTGAATAAGGTTCCATAAAAATATGTTTGACAGATTTCATATTAGATAAACAGGAAATAAACTGGGCTTTCTCACTCCTGATGATTTGGGAATGCTAGGCATACGTTTGGATGATACCAACTAGAACCCATTGGATAAGTGCCTGATGTAATTGGTTATCCTAAGGAAACCAAAGTATAGTACTTATACAACTCACTAGAGAACAATGTAATTGTTGCTCACCATGCGGTTTTCCTAAGAGGAATACCGATATGCAGTGGTAAGTGGGAGGATAGTAAAACTTGATGAAAAATCGGAGTTATACTGTTCAAGGCACCAAGTCCTTAGTGGAACACAAACAGTTCATCAATGATGAAGCTATACCAATAATCTTCGAATACACAAGAACCGCGTTAGTCGGAGAGAGTCAGAAAACAACCTGGGAGGTATGAGTTTCTGATCTCACCTCATAAAGGTGTCAATCTTATTGAGGAAGACGAACTGACTACATATGAGGAAGTGATACAAGGTATCGACTCCCCATTATGGCAGAGTGCCATGAAGTCTGAAATGGATTCCATGTATACCAACTATGTTTAGAGACTAGTTGATGTACCAGAAGGCATTGTGCCTATTGGTACTATATAAGTCTTCAAGGAAGATATACATGGATGGCAACATACCAACGTACTAAGCTAGGCTTGTAGCGAAAAGGTATCGTTATCAACATTGTGTCGATAACAACGAAATCTTTTACCTATTGCCACGTTAAATCGATTTGGATAATGCTTGCTGATGCTGCATGTTTCATTTATGAAATATGGCAGCTGAACCGAAAAAATCGCTTTCCTGAAAAGGAAACCTTTTGGAGGATGTTTACAAAATCCTGGCGGTTTTGTCGTACCAAAACTAGCAAACAAGGTTTGCGGGTTATTCGATCCATGTTTGGATTGAAGCAAGCATTAGGTTCTTGGAATTATCGTTTTGATGTAATCATAATGGTTTATGATTTAATTCAAAACGAGAAATGATTCTTGTGTATATAAGGAGGTTAGTGGGAGCGCACTGACAATGATGTCCTAAATAATGATGATATGTCATTTCTTGGAAATGATATTCCTATATTACAATCGGTGAAAGCTTGGCTTTCATGAAAATCTCCGTAGAATTCTTGGAGAAACAATCTTTATTCTAGGAATAAAGATCTACTGGGATAGATTTAAAGTTGTTAACACCCTCCGAGAACTCGTACATTGAAAAATGTACGTGACATGGTGTCTCATACGCTTTGAGCATATGGAGTCACAAACAGGTCAATCCAAGTGATATCACTGGATTGATATTAGAACATCCGTTAGTATCTTAGAGAACTAAAGATGATGTCTTAAACTATGGAGAATGAGAACTTGAAGTGACTGGGATCACTGCTGTAAGTTTCCTAACCGATAAAAACAACGGTACAATATAGTTTGAATAATGGAACAGTAAGCTGGAAATCTTCCAAGCAAGATACTATTACCGAATAAACAACAAATGCGGGTTATTGCTGCGGCTGAGGCAGCAATAGAAGCCATTTGGGTCGATGATAAATCTAATTAGATTAGATATAGTTCTGAAAGCAGCTGAGCTAGGCGACAGCACAAGCTAAAGAATTAATGGTCTCATCAACGATCCAGATATATTTTCGACTATTCATCTGATTCGTTCGGATCATACATCGTGGCGATGTGATGATCGTATAAATCGCATCAGACGATAATCATGCAAATCCGCTGACGAAAGCCTTTCCTCAACAGTTTGAGCGAACCGTACATAGTTCGGGTGTATGACACTCGAGTGACTGGCTATAGGCCAAGTGGGAGATTGTTGGACAATTATGACCCATAGCGTACTATTTATACAGATCATGGTGTTGTTGTACAAATTAACTGTGTGACAAGGAGATTGCACTCTTATCATTTGTGATTAGATCACCTAGATGTATAAATGATAGGAGGTCCCTATGATTAGTTCCTGGATTGAGATGATATGAGACATTATCAGTCCACGAAGGATTAATCATTAATAATCCTTAGTCGTAGTATTATCGAGATTGGACATCGATAATGCGGAATAGACTAGTATTACACTTGTGCGCGTTGTGGGAGCACAACTGCATAGTTCTCATATATTTAAGTATTGGATACTTATGAAAGTGTGATAGGAGGTTGTGTTTTACCGATGGTACGGAAAACAGCTTCGCTCTGGATAGACCCCTCGGAATTCCATTGGTAGTATGACTATGTGTCTATGGAAGTCCGAAATCATGGTAGGTGTATTTGGTCTTAACTTGAGACTTGCACCGCTAATACTTGTGACAATCAATATGCTTTAGTTTTGGTCGTCCAGGGCTTTAACCGGTTCTGTGTACGCCTCTGCTGGATATATTGAGAATCGTAGTGTATTGGGTGTGATGTCAAGACGGAAGTATCACTCCAATCATAGTGGAGATGATGTCACGTAGGATACAGTAATAGTGCTCTTAAGTACTGCAGTCATCATGATATTATGACTAGGTCATGTATATCCGATTATAGAGACTAGTTACCAGACATCCGACATGTGCTTCGTACGGGGCAGACATAATTCCAGCCCCAGGCGTAGCACGTGACATTAGATACTGGATCGCAATACGCAATGCTATGTATACTACGCTTGACATAGATTATATATTCCAGTAAGAATATTTCTGGAGAATTGGGTAGGCACGGTGCTTTGCTAGAAGCCAACCATGTTTTGTAATCGGTAAGCACGTGGTACGAGGTACGCACGTATTTGGATAATCCGATGACCGTATTTACTGCCAACATATCCAGGGATCTCTTGGGTCGCTTCCCAATATTCACTGATGACAGTTGACTCGAATTAGAATTAATCTGGGATTAATTAAGAGAGAGAATTAATCTGAGATTAATTAAGATGGAGAAAATTAATCTGGGATTAATTGAGGTATTATTTAATCTGGGATTAAATGTGTTCGGAAGAGAGAGAACGCGATTAATTTGGAATTAATCGGTAGAATAAATTTAATAGTTAAATTTGATTTTTCTATTCAATTTATTCGTATGGGCTAAAATTAATATATCAGATATATTAATATGAATTGGATATCATTACGAAATTAAAGTTGGACTTTAATACGAGCGAACGAATTAATTTAGAATTAATTCGTAAACGGCATTCGTAATATATTTACGAGGCGTCATCATTTAATTAAATTAGATTTAATTATTTAGCGACGGAAATTCATTTAATCGGATTAAACGAATCCGAGCCGCGGCAAATATTCGTAGAATCCATTTGAATTTTGAATTCAAATGTGGGGCCCACTTCACATGTGGTAGTTGGGAGGGTAGTTGGCATTTATGCCAAGCCACCAACCACCTTGTAATGGTTTTGGTAAAACCATTTACCCAACCACCTAGTTTAGGTGAAAAGGGTAAAATGGATTTTACCAAAAGCCTTCTCTCTCTCTTCACTTCCAACACAACACTTGAAACAAATGAAAACCCTAATACCAAGCGAAATGGGCGTGAGCTTCCTCCCTCTATTCTCTTTGATTTTGTTGCAAAATCAACAAAGCTAGCACTTCATGGAATCAACTAAGGTGATAGGGAAACCAACTCAAAGCTTGGAATCAACAAAGGAAGGATCTTGGAGATCTTCATTCAAACAACTCAAAGCTTGGAATCATCAAAGGAAGGATCTTGGAAACCAACTCAAAGCTTGGAATCAATAAAGGAAGGATCTTGGAGATCTTCTTCTCAAAATTTTAAAAGCGTAAATCCATTCAATGTAAGTAATTCCGCAACTTATATGAATTTATTAACACCTTTTTCTTGCTATTAGATCCTTGGCATATTCTAGGAACACTAACACTCCTTTACTTAGAATCCATCGTTCAACTACTGGACAGCTAGCTACGAGTCACTCTTCACTATCATATCACTTACCCATACCACATCACAAAGCCTCAGCCCGACAATGATCACTTCATACTCGTCCTCGTTATTGGTTACTTCAAACCCAATCCTTAGTGTATAGCTTAACTTCTCACCATGTTCATTACTGAGGATGACACCAGCTCCACACTCTTGCGAGCTAACTGATCCATCTATAAAAAATTCCCAATTCTCATTCTTTCTAACCATCATGACTTGGGGCCCGATGAACTTGGCCACAAAATCAGCTAGAGCTTGTCCCTTAATAGATACTTGGGGTAGGTAACATATATCATATTCGCTAAGCTCTACTGACCATTTTACCAGATGTCTCGAGGTCTCAAGTTTATACAAAATTTGTCTAATTGTGTGATCTGTATATACCCTGATGAGGTGAGCTTGAAATTAAGGTCGCAGCTTCATCGCTTTATTAACTAGGACATGGCCATCAGCTCATGGGTTGGGTATCGAGTTTCAGCGTCTAATAAGGCATTGCTAGAATAATACAATGGCCTTTGAATTTTATCTATTTCGTCATAAGTCATTCGCGGCATCGGCTCCTCCAAGTTACAAATAGGGTTACATAATGGACTAATTATAAAGGAAATGAACTTACAACACTTGAAAGAATATGACCTTATGGTCTTACATTCCCAATACTAAAAATAAGAGCCGGAAAAATTAACGATCAATGTAATACATTCATCACATGAATCAAAAGTAAACATTCATCACATGAACATTAAAACCATTCATCTCATGAATCTAATTGTGTCTACTCATCACAATATGAATTTCTATAATCTATATCTCATATAAATTATTAAAACTAAAAATTTTAAAGGAGAAGGGTTCAGAACACTTTTCAACCTTAAGCTCTTGATGCCAACTGTAGGAAACGACTTTCCTTAACGTAGCGGAAGTTGCTAATGTGGGCACCGGTATTGGTATGGACCTTTAAAGTTTTCTTTGCCTTCTCATTTTCGTTGTAGCCGAAATCCTCCAACACTTGAAGAATGGATTTTACTCATTTGATGTAGATGAGTTTCCTTTGATGTCCAATACTTGGATCAACCACTCGATATTCCGAACTATGACCCGAAACCAACAAACAGAAGTGTGGGCTTCACTCACAAAGATCAACTCTAAACAATTTAGAGAATAAATGTGTCACAAAATGTGTTTAACTTTGGAATTTCTTTCAAACAACTCACAACAATTGTGAATGTTTGAACTCTCTCTCTCTTTCTTCTTCTTATGCACTGTAGGAATGAATGGAAAAGGTAACTCCTAACAAGTGAGGAGAGATGATAGAGATTATATTATCTTACACAAGCCAACTAACTTTGTCATTAAGCATCTAATGCTTTCTTGCAATGGCAAACACATTAATGTGAATGTCATACCAAAGTATAAGAAATATTAAGCTAAAGACAAAGACTTTTCCATTAAGCTTCTAATGCTTTCTTGCAATGACAAACACATTAATTTGAAGGCCATACCAAAGCATAAGAATTGTTTAGCTAATGACAAAGCCATTAGGTGTATACATACCACCTAATAGACATAATAAGTTGGAGAGCATGGTAAGCCATATGGCTTTGTCTCCAAGGTAAATAAAAATCATTATATTAATAATGATTTAATTACCCTCAATTATGTTGTAGTAATTATCTCATAATTATTACTAACATGATTATCTCGTAATCATTATTTGATTATATCATAATCAAAGAATTCTAGAAAATATTAAGTTAAACTAATTTAACATAGTTTTCATTTGTGACAAAAATATTATTAATTTCATTAATAATATATAAATATAATGTGAGCATATTATTAGACAATTTAATTATATTAGGTTTGCTACAGTTAATCGAGCTTGCACATGGACCAAATGGACCTACGATTCCGAGCTCCAATAATCATTAAATATTAATTAAACTCTTTTAATCAAATATTATTAATTATTAACTTCGCGTTATTCCACTAAAAACTCGAAGTTGAACTCTCGTTACCGTAGATGGAAAGTAAGTCGAATAACTTCGATGTCCATCGGTATAGTCATTACATATGGATATAGCCCTTCACGAATATCTCATAAGTGGAGCTGGGTCATGAGTCCGTTATACCCCTCTAAATATTTTGTCTCTTATGCACCATTGATTCTATAATGAATAATTAATTCATAACAATTATGAATATATAACTTTCTATTCATAATAGAAGAGTTGAGCGTTCAAATTATTTAAGTCATGAATCAATTATTAAAAGAGATATTCTTCTGCTTCTCGTAAGAATGAGTGAATTCCATATCTGTGTAAGAAGTTCCCAGCTACACACCAAACCATATCCCCAAAATACATAGTTATTGGCCGGGAATGCAACACCAACCTCACTATAGTAAATCAAAGGACATAGTCTACCATGCACGAGTTCGTAGTACACTCAGGATTAAGATCGAATCCATATATGACCATCTAATAGATAAAATAAATTTCTACGGTTAATAGATATTAAAAGAAATTCTTATTTATCTGAGTCCAGTCCTATATGATCTCATCATACAAGATGCCTTCATTCCAATGTCACAACATGAACAATCCCGAATCAAGGTCGTCATACAAGTATAGAATGGACCGCAGCTATAAATAAACACCAAATAAAGTACCCTATTTGTTTGCTCTCTATAGACTATTTAGATTACTAACTTCAGACTTAAATCCTCTTGTGCATCAAACATACACTAAGTCTGAAAATACAAGAGTAATCAAGGTAAACAAGACAATTGGACAATATGCGATATAAATCAAACAACTTTGATAAATGAATAATGTATTTATTATTATTACAATAATCAATTCTGTTTACAATACATGAAGCTCTAGGGCATATATCACAACAATCTCCCACTTAGACTAGAGCAAATGGGATATGTCATGTAATCCTAAACCATTTTGGTGACTTTCAAAAACTTTAGCTGATAAGCTCTTTGTAAACGGATCAGCCAGGTTGTCTACGGATGGAATCTGAGTGACAACGACATCTCCTCTCTCCACTATCTCTCTAATAAGGTGATATTTTCACTTAATATGCTCACCCCTCTTGTGGCTTCTTGTTTTTTGGGATTCGCCACTGCCCACTATTATCGTAATAAAGTGTGAGTGGTTTATCCATATCTGGAACAACTTCCAGATCTGCCAAGAACTTACGGAGCCAGACTGCTTTCTTAGCTGCTTCACAAGCTGCTACATATTCAACCTCCATGGTGGTGTCAGTAATATAAGATTATTTTATGCTCCTTCATACTATAGCCCCACCACATAGGGTGAACACTGATCCAGATGTTGATTTCCTAGAATTGATATCCGTCTGAAAATCAGAGTCTGTATATCCTCTCAGGATCATATCCTGACTAGAATATCAAGCATGAATTTTAAAATTGTTCTCCTAAGATACTTGAGAAATGTTTCACCGCACCTAATAATCTAATCCTATGTTGGATTAAACCTCTGGCTACTCCCACGCAAAACACAATTCTGGTCTTGTGCATAACATAACATACATAAGACTCCACTGCTGAGCATATGGAATTTTGTCTCATCTCCTCAAGTCATTGAGGTGTCTTAGGAGACTATTCCTTAGACAAATGATTTCCATGCCTAAAAGGTAAATTAACCTTTCTTGGAATTCTGCATACCAAATTACACAAGAATCTTGTCGATATAGGTTACTTGAGACATTGTTAACAGTCATTTCGGCGATCCCGAATTGTTGGAAATTAATTGTTTTAATTATTTGATGTTGTTAAATAACAACAATTAGTAATGATTTCATGTTGGAAATTATTAAGTAACAACAAGAGTTGTTAATCAAATAATTAAGTAACAACAAGAGTTGTTAAGTAACAACAATTAGTAAAATGTTAAATGGGGAACAAATGGTACACCCATGATGGTAACATTTTTGGAAGGGTTAGAGAAAGTCATTATGCATCCAAATACATGTGATTACATAGTAATCAATACATGTGATTAAATAGTAATCAAGGATTAATAGTAATCCATGCATGTGAGGTAATAGTAACTTGATTTCCCTCCTATAAATAAGACCATTTGCTTATTGAGTTAAGCAATCAATTAAGTTTGATTAAGAGGTCTCTACAAGTTTAAGGTATGCAATTGTGTTGTGGTTAGTATAGATTTATTTCAATTAGCATGTAAATAAATCAAGGACTAGTAATACATGTATGGTTAGATCCTAAGAGGACAAACATGTAAATATATTAGGGATTATGTTTCCTAACATTGGTATCAGAGCTTAATTGCATGTATTCTAGTTGGATTAAACAAAATTGCATGAACATGCATGAAAAATTAAGAAAATGCTTCTGTTTTTGTTTTTACAAAAATGATTTTCTTCCAACTTTGGGCCGTAATAACTCTCTGTAGAAAATTGATAATCGCATGTTCAAATATGTTTTGAAAACTAAGTCATGAGATCTTCAATTTGGTATATCATTTGCTTAATTTGGATTAAAATTGAGAAAGATATGGACCCTAGAAGTTGGCTAGATGAATCTGTTTTTACCCAGAAAACACTCCCAGAATAGCCGTACTACATGTCATCCCGGTATAGAAACCGGACGACAAGTCGTCCCTAACGAGTACGACAATCGTACGTGAGCCGCGTAACCAGACGACAAGTCGTCCGTTTTTTATGTACGACATCAAGCATCCCGTAGATCCAAACGACATGTCTCCAGTATTGTACGAAATCGTACACATAATACGCGAGGACAACATGTCGTCCAGAACTTGAAAACCGACAATCGGCTGAGTCTACAACCTTATGACCGACATGTCATACAGCCACAGAACTCGCGGACGACATGTCGTCTGCGCGTGTGAACTTGGCCGAGGCTGCCGGCGCGTGAGGGCGCGTGAGCGCGAGGGGAGCCCGTGGCCGGCGCGTGGAGGCGCGTGAACCACTCCTGTGGCGCGTGATGGCGCGTGAAAATCTGTGAGGCCCGTGTTGGTCATGTCTGTATCGGTTTGCTTCGGTAATTCCGATCCGTCATGGTTAAAATGTCTAATCCTTTTTGCATATTGTATTAATCGATCATGATAAATTTGTTTTATCATATAAACTTTGTGTTTATGATAATATCTTTGTGATGTTTATTTTAGTCAATGTAACTTTGTGTTTCATTGTATTGATTTTTCTTGTATTTGTTGCAGAAAAATCATGGCGATTATTCGAAGAATTGCAAAAATGATTACGACACCCACAGACCGGGAGATGATATCAGACATGTTGATGGAAATGGATAAATATCGAATGAGTGAAAGCGATGATATGATTTCGCATATCATCACTTTCAATAACATGTTACAGGAGTCTATCTGGGCAGGTAATTGGATAGGACAGCCGAATAGATTCAGATTACTGAGAAACACTCTCCCCAAGATATGGCAAAAACAATTTACTCGTATTTGGATATTAGTAAAACGTGAGGAAAAACATGTTCCTTATAATAAAGCCATTGAGAGGTTAGCGGTTCAGTATCTACGGCATAAGGCAAATAATAATATTTTTCCTTCGATGTCCCTGAAACGTTGTAAGGATCCTAAATTTGCTATAGGTTTTCCATGGCTGTCCAAGATCAATTACGAGTTACCCAAAGAGTTTGAGGATTCGTATCCAAAAACATATATGAGTTGGGACTCTACAACTGGGAAAATTATTATTGTAATATTAATTTCTTTCATGTTGTTTCTGTGTGTTATTTTACGGCATGTAAATATTGTATTTATATGTATGAATGTTTCATGTTGATTTTGAATTTATGTAATTAAATCAATGATTGTCATGTACAATAGTCGCATGATTAAGATGTTCTAAGAATTTATGTAATTTTTAGAAAATGATTTTACATGATTGATTATGTTGATAATATTTTTACATTGGGTAATTGGATGATGATTGGACACATAGTGGCCTTTTGACTCCAACCCCATTGAAGAATTTTATTAAACATAATTCGTTTCATGATAAAATAAATAAAAGTATTAACAATTGTGCATGAATGTCTGTAGAAACTTTGTGTTTTTAATATGGCTTCCGCAACAAAGAACATTATTGCTGAACTCAACAAGGGTGAGAAACTGAATGGCGATAATTATGAAATTTGGAGCATGAAAATCCAATATGTGCTAGAAGAACAAGAGGTTCTTGAAACTTTGAAAATGAGCATGGATGAACCTGAACAGGGCACTACGGCCCAACACAGGCGAGACCGAGAGGCTTATGAGGCCTGGAAGAAAAAGAATTCCATTGCCCGCATTACGTTGCTGAGCAGTATGGATAATGACCTAATGAAAGAGTTCAGGAAATATGACATGGCTAAGGACATGTGGTCCACACTAGCTGAAAAGTTTGGTAGTACCTCAATAACCAAACTCAGGTCACTGACAATCAAGTTTGACACATACAAGAAACGTCCTGAGTTCACTATGTCAAAACACTTGAGGCAAATGTCAAACATGATTACTGAACTGGCAGATGCTGGACATGTTCTTACAGATGAACAGAAAGTCCAAGCGGTCATTCGTTCTCTTCCAAATAGCTGGGAGCATATGAAATGCATTTGACCCACAATGAGAGCATCAAAACCTTTGATGATGCCAAACGTCACCTTGAATTAGAAAGCGACCGCCTTGCGGCTGCTAAGTCAAATGCTGAAGTGTATATGACAGAAACTAGCAAACCAGGGGTTTCAAAAAGAAAAGAAAATTTCATGGTGGTGGGTTCCAGTTCGGAAAAGAACAAAATTCTTCTAAGCCAGAAAAGAAACAGAAAACCAATCAACATGGGAAAGGAAAACGTCCTACCAAAAGAAAAACATGGCAAAGGTTAAATGTTTTAACTGTGGTAAGAAAGGTCATTTTGCTCGTGACTGCACTGAGCCTAAAAAGGTGAATACCTTTCGTGCATATTTAAATGAAATATGTGTTTCAAGTTCAATCTTTCTAACTGAATCTAATCCTTTGTGGACTGTAGACTCAGGAGCCACAGACCATGTAGCGAAGGATAGAGATGCCTTCGTGGAATTTCGACGAATTTCACCTGGGGTGAAGTGGATATATGTTGGCAACAACTCACGGGTTGAAGTCAAAGGCATAGGAACATGCAAGTTAGTCATGCATGGTGGAAAAACTTTACTACTACATGATGTATTGTTTGCTCCACAAATTCGTCGAAATTTAGTTCTGTGTTGGTTTTGGTTAATTTAGGTTTCAATTTGAACTTCCATAAATTTGGTGTTGATTTGTACTTAGGTACAATACACTATGGTTCTGGTTATTTTCTGATGGTTTTATTGTATTAAATGTTGAATGTTTTAATCACAATTCCGGTTTTTCGTTTGTTACTTCATCTGTCAGTGATGATAGTGATGTAACTGTGTGGCATGCTAGACTTGGCCACATTGGCCAGCAAAGAATGAACAGATTAGCCAAAGAAGGCTTTCTGGGAAATATTGAGAAGGTGGAATTGTCAACCTGTGAATATTGCTTGGCAGGAAAAACTGCGAGAAAACCATTTGGAAAAGGGACTAGAGCAGAATTTCCATTACAATTAATTCATTCAGATATCTGTGGTCCAATGAATGTCAGGGCAAGGCATGGAGCATCTTATTTCATCACATTTATAGATGATTTTAACTCGCTTTGGTTATGTCTATTTGATTGCTCATAAATCCGAAGCATTAGAATGTTTCAAGAAATTTATGAATTTGACAGAAAATCAATTGGACAAGAAAATTAAAGCACTACGCACTGACCGTGGTCGTGAGTACTTATCTGATCAGTTCAGAGAATTATGTGATGAAAAAGGAATTAGTCGTCAGTTGACTACTCCTGCTACTCCTCAACAAAATGGTGTTGCGGAAAGAAGAAATAGAACTCTTCTTGAGATGGTTAGGTCTATGATGGCACAAGCAAATTTGCCTATAACCTATTGGGGTGATGCATTATTAACTGCCACATATGTACTTAACCGAGTGCCATCTAAATCTGTGTCCACCACACCATATGAGTTATGGACAGGTCGTAAACCAGATATTCACTTTCTAAAACCTTGGGGTTGTGCGGCTTATGTTCATGTGCGTTCTCACGAACATGGAAAGTTAGGCCCAAGAGGAAAAAAGAGTATCTTCATAAGATATTCTGAACAATCAAAAGGTTATGTTTGCATAGGTGAACATGAAAGTGGAGGCGTGACAGAATTTGAATCACGAGATATCACATTTTTAGAAAATGATTTTCCTAAGCAGGGAGAGATAGGTCAAGATTTATCTCTATATGAAACTCAAGATCACATGGATCACATGATTGGTGAACACTCGGGTTTACCTAATTCAAGTGGGAGTGATGAGAGAAATTTGAGAAAACATGATGAATCTGTTTCACATGAATCTCAAAATGATGAATTAGTTTCACACGAGTCTCATTTACGTGATCCGAGTGGGAGTGATGTACATAATCCTAGTGGGAGCAATGTGCACGATCCAAATGGGAATAATATCGAAAGTGAGGAATCAGTTCCACCACTAGAATCCCAATTGCGACGTAGTAATCGTATAGGCATTCCTCGACGTCGTTTCGATATCGAAGGAGAAACCTTTATGATTCTACCTCAAGATGATGAAGAACCTAGAAACATAAGAGAGGCTCTTCAGTGTCCTGCTAAGGAAAAATGGATGAAAGCAATGGAAGAAGAGATGGAGTCAATGAGGTCCAACCAAGTTTGGGAATTGGTTGATCTACCCAAAGGACGTAAAGCTGTTAAGAACAAATGGGTTCTTAAAATAAAGCGTAATGCCGATGGCAATATCGAAAGATATAAAGCACGACTTGTGGCAAAAGGGTATACGCAACAGGAAGGAATTGACTACGAAGAGACTTTTTCACCTGTTGTAAGGTTTACCTCAATTCGCTTGATTCTGGCTATAGTAGCAAGTATGGATCTAGAATTACATCAAATGGATGTAAAGACTGCTTTTCTCAATGGAGAACTTGATGAAGAAATCTACATGGAACAACCAGTAGGTTTCATAAAAGAAAATGAAAAGGAGAAAGTATGTAGACTTTTAAAGTCTATATATGGTCTCAAGCAATCGTCTAGACAATGGTATATACGATTCCACAATACAATCATTTCGAATGATTTCACAATGATAGATGAGGATCATTGTGTGTACACCAAGAGAGATAAAGATAAGTTCATTATCTTATCTTTGTACGTGGATGATATACTTATAGCCGGAAATGATAAGGAGTTTGTAAAACACATTAAAGAATGGTTATCATCTAACTTCGAGATGAAAGATATGGGTGAAGCTGCATATATTCTTGGGGTTAAGATCTCAAGAAATCGTTCAAAGAATTTATTATCTCTTTCACAGGAGTCATATATAAAGAAAATTCTTGAACGCTTCCAAATGCAGGCTTGCAAACCCATTGATACTCCTATCACGAAAACTGAAGCTTTGAGTCGTAGATTGTGTCCTGAAACTCCACAGGAAAAGGAACAAATGAAGAAAGTTCCTTATGCAAATGCAGTTGGAAGTTTAATGTACGCAATGTTGTGTACAAGACCTGATATCTGTTTCGCTGTTGGAATGGTAAGTAGATACCAATCCAATCCAGGACTAGCACATTGGAAAGCAGTTAAAAGAATATTTAGGTATCTGAGAGGGACAGCTGATTACTCATTGTGTTATCAAGGAAATGATCTGCAATTGAGAGGCTATACTGATGCTGACTGGGGAGGAGATTTAGATGAAAGAAAATCTACCTCCGGTTTGTTTTCTTGCTAAACAATGGTGCCATTTCATGGAGCAGTAAGAAACAATCTTGTATAGCCTTATCCACAATGGAGGCTGAATTTGTGGCCTTTTCATCAGCAGTACAAGAGGCTGTGTGGTTGAAAAGGTTCTTGGATCATTTGGGTATGTCAAATGAAGCTTCTGGTCCAGTATTAGTTAACTGTGATAGTGAAGCAGCGATAGCCTACACAAAAGACCCAAAATTCCATTGTAAAACGAAACATATAGATACCAAATATAACTTTGTGAAAGACATAGTTGCACGAGAAGAGGTAAACATGAAGTACATTTCTACGCAAGAAATGGTAGCAGATCCATTGACCAAGCCTGTTCCTAGAGATGTCTTTGTTAGACATGTAAAAACTCAGGGATTGCGTAGATGTTAATGTGCTTACATATTATGATATGTATTTTTCCCAAATAATGTTTACTAATGTTAATACTCATTGATATTTGTGTTCAATGCTTACATGTTATTATGTTGATACATGTTTAAACAAATATACTATTTGTTAGTATGAGAAGTATGTCGGACAAGTGAATGATTGGCCCTCTCACACGGGCAATCGCCTCCATTACTTTGTGTTAATGGGAGATGAGACAAATTTTTAAGCTAATTATCTGAGTGATAATTTAGAGAGCTCAAGCTTGAAAATTAAGTAATGTCGTTATGGGGTCACTTTCTCTGTGATATGACCTAAGGTGAATAAGTTCGTTTCACCTTACTTGTCTTAATGTCAGTTATGAGTTAGACATTGTGTTTGTCTGAACTATAATCTGTACGGTATTTTATGAGACATGCGCTCCATGGGAAAGGAGAAATACCGTAGCACATGTTTTCATACCATGTGTACATTTGTGACTATTG
This sequence comes from Zanthoxylum bungeanum, assembly GCA_019454045.1. Lineage (NCBI taxonomy): Eukaryota > Viridiplantae > Streptophyta > Magnoliopsida > Sapindales > Rutaceae > Zanthoxylum > Zanthoxylum bungeanum. Next base: position 44,740 of record SKCR01029231.1, read on the forward strand.
AGGGTAATACAAGTAAGATCTCAGTCTTGATATTGTGTGAGACCCTTGAGATTATTTCAATCTCACATTGTACCCTTTAGACTCTTGTCTGCTTCTTAAAACTTAGATTTGATGATCGCTATCTTGGAGTGTTGCTGAAAGATCATGAGAGATTCGATCTGAAAGAACATCTCTGGAAAAGCGAATTGAATCAAAGTTGAGAGATTCGAGAAATGAGAAAGATCATTATATGAGTAATATCACATTAGCTTGTATTCACTGGTCGACCAATTATGTGTTCTATGTGATCAAACATGATTGTGAATACAAAATAAATATTACATTCGAAAAGAGATCGAGAGAGATTTAATGTGATAAATGATCGAGGATACTGCATACATAATCCACTATGGTTCTATCCATTTTTCGAGCGGCTATATATTCCTAACAGATGTATAGCAAGTGAGCTCTCGAAGTATGCTGGTCGCACGGCACAATTGCAAAGTATGAATTATTCTTGTAGAGATAATAAAAATTGTTGATCCCATCATGTGTGAGTGGGAGATGTTGGAAATTAATTGTTTTAATTATTTTTGATGTTGTTAAATAACAACAATTAGTAATGATTTCATGTTGGAAATTATTAAGTAACAACAAGAGTTGTTAATCAAATAATTAAGTAACAACAAGAGTTGTTAAGTAACAACAATTAGTAAAATGTTAATTGGGGAACAATGGTACACCCATGAGGTAACATTTTTGGAAGGGTTAGAGAAAGTCATTATGCATCCAAATACATGTGATTACATAGTAATCAATGCATGTGATTAAATAGTAATCAAGGATTAATAGTAATCCATGCATGTGAGGTAATAGTGACTTGATTTCCCTCCTATAAATAAGACCATTTGCTTATTGAGTTAAGCAATCAATTAAGTTTGATTAAGAGGTCTCTACAAGTTTAAGGTATGCAATTGTTTGTGGTTTATAGATTTATTTCAATTAGCATGTAAATAAATCTAGGACTAGTAATACATGTATGGTTAGATCCTAAGAGGACAAACATGTAAATATATTAGGGATTATGTTTCCTAACACTAATGTATGGATCCCAGTATGTAACTTTGCCTACCCCAAATCTTTTCATTTTGGATTGGTTAGCTAGCTAGATTTTCACGTCCGATAATATCTTTACATCTGTCCACGGAGGAAAATGATCATCGACATATAACATAAGGAAACCACCTTACCATCCAAATGATACGACTTGTAGACCCAAGGCTCATCGATGGTCTGCTCAAAGGTTAAGAATTGTCGTAGTATCAACCTTATGTTCTAAGATCTGATTTGGCTTAGCCCATAAATGGACCAGGCAACGTGCAAACTTTTGCTCTGACCTTGGGTTTATAACCCCTTTGGTTGTACCATTAGAATACTTTCATCAAGATTGCCATTCAAGAATGCAGTCCTTGACATCCATTTGCCCAATCTTTATAGTCATAATATACGGCAATGGAAAAAAAGAAACTCCTGAATGATTTAAGTTGGCTACTGGCGAGAAAGACTCTTCATAGTCAACTCACCGTTTCTGGGTATAACTCTTTGCCACTAGCCTAGCCTTAAAGTATGTACTTTCCCATTTTATTTCCTCTTTTTTCTCTTGTAGATCCATTTTCAACCTATGGGTTTACTCCATTAGGTTGGTATACAGTTCCCAGATTGAGTTAGAGTACATAGACTCCATCTCGAGGTTCATGGCTTTGAGTCATTCCTCTTTATCAGTATCTTCCATTGCACTACGATAGGTCAATGGATCATCTATACAATCACAAGATGCAACAACTTACACCTCTCCATTTCCTAGATAGCGTTCAGGTTTTCGTACAAACCTCCATTATGTTTAGCTGGTATGGTATCCTGATAAACTTGCATCTGACTTTCAAATGTAGAAGGTGTATGTATTTGTCAACATTTGAAAATGGCGTACTGGTCGTACCGGCAAGTAACTTCTCAAGTAACACTTTATTTCGAGGTTTGAACTCTCTCATATAATCCTCCTCAAGAAATGTAGCATTTGTCGACACAAATACTTTATTATCTTCTGGACTATAAAAGAATCCACCTCTAGTTTCCTTAGGATAGCATACAAATAGGCAAACCTGTGAACGTGGTTCCAACTTAGTAGTCTTGTTCTTTAGCACATGTGTTGGACACCCCCTATGCAGAAATGTCACAAACTAGTTTTACGACCATTCCACAACTCTAAGGGAGTCTTAGGAGCAGACTTAGAAAGAACTACATTCAAGATATACATTGTTGTTTCCAATGCATACCCCGCAGAATGAACTAGGTAGAGTGTTATAAATAAACATTGATTTTATCATGTCTAGAAGGGTCCGATGTCTCATTTATGCAACACCATTTTGTTATGGTGTTCCAGGTGCTGTGAGTTGTGAAAAATTTCATGCTCAACTAAGAATTCCTCGAAGTCTCTATCAAGGTATTCTCCTCCATGATCAGATCGTAGAATTTTGATCCTTTTACCTAATTGGTTCTCAACCTCAGCACGATATTCTTTGAACTTTCAAATGTATCTAACTTGTGCTGCATTAGGTAAACTATCCATATCTTGAATAATCGTCAATGAAAGTGACAAATTACTCATAACCACCTCAGGGTTTTACATTCATCGGTCCGCAAACATCTAAATGTATTAGCTCAAGTGTTTTTTTGGCTCTTATCCATTTTTCCAGTAAAAGGTCCTCTTAAGCATTTTGGTCTTCTAGACAAGATTCGCAGACAGGTAAAGTACCAAGTTTTAACTGATTTAAACTCTATTCTTAATTAGTTTATCTATCCGATCAAGACTAATATAACCAAGTCTAAGATGTCATAGTTTGTGTCATCATGAGAAATCTTTTGCCGTTTTGTTTTAGATTTTTCAATCTAAACATTTCAGTATCAAACAGTGGATTCATTATTAACAGCCTTAATACATATAGATTACTCTAAGAGTTTCTAGTGTATATTTTTAATCCATTTCTACTAATAATAACTGATTTATTATTAAATGATACAAAAAAAACCATGTTACATGAATTTTGTTAGAGAATTCAAATTCATACGAAAATCATGAATATAAAGCACATCATTCAAACATAAATAACTATTATTAAAGTTTAATTTGGAAACTTTCACTGCTCTAGCTGAAACAACATCCTCTGTCCCAACTCTCATGGTAAAGCTACCTTCAGCAAGGTCCTTTCATGAATCAAGTAGCTGCAAAGAACAACAAACATGGTTAGTGTTACTAGAATCAACAATCCAAGCGGATTTATCATCCTCCACTAAAAGAGACTCAATAATAAGTAAATCATATTTACCTACATTCTTTTTCTCCTTAAGCTAAGCTAGGTATAATAGACAATTCCTTTTCCAATGCCCTTGTTGTTCACAATGGAAATATTTTCCTTTGGCATTGGCACATTTAGAGCCTTTGTTGTTTTTCTTCTTCATTGGCTTTGGTTTTGCCTTCCAATTGTCTTCTTCTTTTTCTTTACAAATTTAGAAGATTCAGCAACATTTGCCTCAGCATTGGACCTACGAGGACCCATCATCATGTACTCGTAATTGGTGAGCTCATTTAGCAGTTCAGTCAACGTAAAAGTCAACTTGTTAATAGAACAATTACTTTTAAACTACATGATACTCTTTGGAAGTGTTTCCATGATCATTGTCTCCTGGATTTGCACATTGATACATGCACCATGGTTTCAGCCATATTTAAATGAGACATCATCTTTAACACATGGTCTCGGACTTATGTACCTTATTTCATCCAGTGGTCAAATAGAGGCAATAGCCTCCATATGGAAGGCTGCCCAAACATGTTCTGTAAAGACTGCATAATCAATGATGTTGTCACCATAGACTGATGTTGTGCAGCAAGAACCTCAGAAGTGGATGCTATCAAATAGCTATGGGCTTCTCATCGGCCTTAATCCAGTTATTATAGGCATTACGTGCAGCTCTGCCAGTATTAGGTGCTGGCTGAGGAGGACATTACTCCATTAGGAAAAATTTAAGGTCTTCGTAGACCAAAATAACATTCATGTCACTTTCCATTTAACATAATTTTCCCCGGTTAAATTTTCTTATTGTTTGAGAATTGAGATAATTGCAGATGCCATGGCTAAAAAATAATAAAGTGCATTCAACATTCATTCATCGCATATTAAAATTGTCAAACATTTAGGCATATAATTAAACATAATGCATGATCAATGTATAATGAATTAGAAACTTAAAAGAATTACTATGCCACGGTTATCTATCATCTCATAAATAAGTGCCGCCGTAGGGTAGGTAAAGTATTCATATGATAGATTGAGACATTCTCAATTGATTAATATATCTGAAATAACTCTTATTCCTATATCAATCAACTACCGTCATTTTGATCAAGTAAGCTTTGATTAACAACTTAATCATTCCTTTGTGAGTGTGACCCATTATTTCGGAACCCTTGGACTTAACTAGTGAAGTGACACCGTAGGGTAGGTCAAATCACCAAATACATTTAGAGTCCCTATCTTATCGGAATCCAAACATGATATTGACCCAAAATGGACACCATTCGTAGGGGGATGAGAGCAAAGTCGTCTCGAGGCACCTTATGAATCTCACGTTTCTGGATAAAAATGGAGATTGTGAGATACATTGTATGTATACCCTCTCCCACTCACTATTAAGAAGTATAAGGTTTCTATCTCACTAGTCTCTAATCTATTAAGATTATGCACGACTAAAAACATATCTTTATTAATACTAGTGGATTATTAGTGATCTAATCAATTTTAACTCTTAAAATTTCATTCACTAATCCCAATTAGTCTCTACTAACCAATTAACTTAATTAAGCTAATTTAATCAAGTTGTTATAATGATCTAATCAATTCAACTATTAAATTATTAGTCCGCTAAAAGATTTTTTAAAATTAGAATTCAACGAATGGACCAAATGTCATTAAATCATTTAATTGATAAAAGAACATTATTTAATCCAAAGGTACGCGGTATTGTATCCCGAGTGCAGACCATATTATTGTCCCTTCAGAATTGGCTATGGAATTTACGTCTAGGTTTCCATCCGATATACCAAGGAAAAAAATGTACTCATAAGGTCTATTTGTATTAAAACTTGAATTCACAATTTTTAAATCTTTTAAACCAATTAATCTTATTAATCCGTTTGCATGCATCTCATATTCTTATTTAACTATTAAATTTACATAAAATCATATTTTATGTAAAGAATATCATGCATGTTTACGTGTTATGGCATATGAAAATGCAAGAGTAGGCACCTTAGGCTATATGACATGTTAATAAATAATTTAAAAACACATTCATTCACCCAGCACTCGTGTCGCAACACGAACCTTTTTACGTCGCGACATGAGGGATTCCAGTAGCTGAAATTACATCAGGACTACTGCACATCGCGACGTAAAATGATGCGCGTCGCGACGCAACTTATTCCAGTAGCCATCTAGTGGCTCGAAATGTCCCGCGTTGCGACGCAAGTCAGTTTCCAGAGGCTGAATTTTCACAAAACATACACATTACAAATTGCGTTAACCGGGCTCTTATTGTTCTATACTAATCTAATTAGTATAATAAATCTAAGGCATCCTTTGGTCTTCAAAACTTGCTTCATGATGTGTTGTTGAGTTCTTCACTGAATTTCTTCGTCATAAGCACTTCGTGGCATCAACTCCTCCAAGTTACAAATAGGGTTACATAATGGACTTATTACAAAGGAAATGAACTTACAACACTTGAAAGAGTATGAAATTATGGTCTTACATTCCCAATACTAAAAATAAGAGCCAGAAAAATTAACAATCAACGCAATACATTCATCACATGAATCAAAAGTAAACATTCATCATATGAACATTAAAACCATTCATTTTATGAATATAATTGGGCCTACTAATCACAACATGCATTTTAATAATCTATATCTCATATAAATTATTAAAACTAAAAACTTTTAAGGAGAATGGTTAAAAACACTTTTCAACCTTAAGCTCTTGATGCCAACTATAGGAAATAACTTTCCTTTGCGCAGCGGAAGTTGCTAATGTGGGCACCGGCACTGGTATAGACCTTTAAAAATTTTCTTTGCCTTCTCATTTTCGTTGTAGCCAAAATCCTCCAACACTTGAAGAATGGATTTTACTCCTTTGATGTAAATGAGTTTCCTTTGATGTCCAACACTTGGATCAACCACCCAATCTTCTGAATTATGACTCGAAACCAATAAACTGAAGTATGGGCTTCACTCATAAAGATCAACTCTAAACAATTTAAAGAATAAATGTATCACAAAATGTGTTTAGCTTTTGGAATTTCATTCAAACACTCTCACAACAATTATGAATGTTTTAACTCTCTCTTTTTTTTCTCTCCTATGCACTTGTGTGAATGAATGCAAAAGGTAACTCCTAACAAGTGAGGAGAGATGATAGAGATTATATTATCTTACACAAGCCAACTAACTTTGTCATTAAGCATCTAATGCTTTCTTGCAATGGCAAACACATTAATGTGAATGTCATGCCAAAGCATAAGAAATATTAAGCTAAAGACAAAGACTTTGTCATTAAGCATAATGCTTTCTTGCAATGACAAACACATTTTGTCATTAAGCATCTAATGCTTTCTTGCAATGGCAAACACATTAATGTGAAGGCCATACCAAAGCATAAGAATTGTTTAGCTAATGACAAAGCCATTAGGTGTATACATGCCACCTAATAGACATAATAAGTTGGAGAGCATGGTAAGCCATATGGCTTTGTCTCCAAGTTAAATAAAAATCATTATCTTAATAATGATTTAATTACCTTCAATTATGTTGTAGTAATTATCTCATAATTATTACTAACATGATTATCTCATAATCATGATTTGATCATCTCATAATTAAAGAATTCTAGAAAATATTAAGTTAAACTAAATTAACATAGTTTTCATTTGTGACGAAAATATTATTAACCTTATTAATAATATATAAATATAATGTGAGCATATTATTAAACAATCTAATTATATTAGGTTTGCTACAGTTAATCGAGCTAGCACGGGGACCAAATGGACCTACGGTTCCAAGCTCCAATAATCCCGAAAATTAATTAAACTCTTTTAATCAAATATTACGAATTATTAACTTCGCGTTATTCCATTAAAAACTCAAAGTTGAACTCTTGTTACCGTAGATGGAAAATAAGTCGAACAACTTCGATGTCCATCAATATAGTCATTACATATGGATATAGTCCTTCACAAATATCTCATAAGTAGAGCCGGGTCATAAGTCTATAATACCCTTTAAATATTTTGTCTCTTAAGCACCATTGATTCTATAATGAACAATTAATTCCATAATAATTATGAATATAAAACTTTCTATTCATAATAGAAGAGTTGAGCGCTCAAATTATTCAAGTCTCGAATCAATTCTTAAAAGAGATATTCTTCTGCTTCTCGTAAGAAGGAGTGAATTCCATATCTTTGTAAAATGTTCCCAGCTACACACCAAACCATATCCCCAAAATACGTAGTTATTGGTCTGGAATGCAACACCAACCTCACTATAGTAAATCAAAGGACATAGTCTACCACACAGGAATTCGTAGTACACTCAGGATTAAGATCGAATCCATATATGACCATCTAGTAGATAAAAAAGAATTTCTTCGGTTAACGGATATTAAAAGAAATTTATATTTATCTAAGTCCGGTCCTATATGATCTCATCATACAAGGTGCCTCCATTCCCATGTCACTACATGAACGATCCCGAATCAAGGTCGTCATACAAGTATAGAATGGACCGCAGCTATAGATAAACCACAAACAAATTACCCTCTTTGTTTACTCTCAATGGACTATTTAGATTACTAACTTCATACTTAAATCCTCTTGTGCATCAAACATACACTAAGTCTGAAATATAAGAGTAATCAAGGTAAACAAGATAATTGGACAATACGCGATATAAATCAAACAACTTTGATGAATGAATAATGCTTTTATTATTATTACAATAATCAATTTCATTTACAATACATGAAGCTCTAGGGCATATATCCCCGTAATATTTTGATCTGATTGTATCCCGAGAACGATACCATGAAACTTAACAGCCCATGACAGGCCATTGAGTCTTCCAGTTGGTCCACCTTAGGAGTGGAAATATGTCCTTTGGGCAAGCCTTGTTCAAAGCGAAGAAATCTATACACATTCTCCATTTGTCATTTTCATTCTTCAACAGGACCACGTTTGATACCCTCTCAGGGTATTTGACTACTCTAATGAACCCGACCTTCATCAACTTATCTACCTCTGCTTGGATGGCCTCATACCATTCCCAGTTGAAGTTTATTCTCTTCTGATTCACCGCCTTATAAGCCCGATCTATTGACAAATAGTGATTGATGATCCGAGGATCTATTCTGGGCATATCCTTGTGACTCCACACGAAGACGTCTGTATATTCTTTCAGGAAGTTTATAAGCTTCTCTTTCAGACTTTGTTCTAGCCCGACTCTAACCTTGACTATCTTCTCTGAACTAAAAAGCTCTGCTGACTCCATCTCATCCCATGCTCATCCATACTAAGTGGGGTCATCAGGTTGGGGATCTGTTGATTCCACCTCAACTACGCCCATTTCTCTTTCATTCCTTTTCTTCCCCACAACATCATCAATACACATGGTTTCCTTTGATATGGCTGCAAAACATCTCCTCGCCACTTTCTGACTTCTACAAACTATCCTGAGCCCATCCATGGTTGGGAACTTCAACTTCATATAATAGCTCGACATAGATGCCCTTAATTTCAACATGAACGGCCTCCCCAAAATCACATAGAGCTACTTAGACAGTCTACCACGGTGAAGTCCATCATAATTACACGAGTATGAGGGCTAATTCCAATGGTCATTGTCAGGTGTACCCGACCAAGTAGGATGACAGTAGATCCCCCGAACCCGTATATCAGAGTTGCGTCCTTAATCAATATGGTGAATTCCAACCCAACCCATTATTTGGACACACTCCCAAGGCCCACCAATATCATGTCTACCTTCGAACCACTAATGTTGGCCTTGATTATCAATGCATCGTCGTGAGGGTAACTCACACCCTGAGCATCCTCATCAGTAAATATTATTGGCACCGACTTGGTTTTTTGAATCTTTGAGGCCCTATCTATAGTCATTACCTTGGGGCTATTGATCCGACAGTAATTCTTCCTTACCCGGTTTAAATCCCCGGTCAATGTTTTTCCTTCAGCTATAGTGAACACAAGCCTCTGCTCCTTTTGTTACCTGAACTTCATCGCCCCATGATCAATACACTCCTTGAGGTAGCCATTCCTTACCAGGTCATCTATCTGCTCCTGAAAATCTCTACAATTCTCGGTGACGTACCCCATGGTATTATCATGTGCACAATAGGCCATGTTATCCATTATCTCCACTGGGAACCATCTGGGGTCGGGCTCTGTCAGCAGACCCTTATCCTATATCTCTAGAGTTATCTGCGTCAAAGGTTTGTTGAGGGCAGTGTATATCGTGCACCCTGTAACATATGCGACTTTGATCGGAGGCCTCATCTCAGGAGCTGGGTTACACTGGGTCATTGACCTGAATTCTCGATGCCTCGGGCCTAGTCTTCTCCATCCACTACCAATATCCCGACAATTTTCCTACCTCGGTTCCTTCACCCAAGAAACACCCCATCAAGCTATCTTTTCCTCTTCCTCCAATAATACAAACCTTCTCGTCTTCTCATAAGGTGTGGTATTTCTGGGATCCTAAGGTGCGACCACAACCACCAAACCCTTAAAGCTCATTTAAAGCTCTCTAATGATTCTGGGGACTTGTACGCCCTGACCTCTAACACCAAGCTGTGGTATCTATGATGAGCATTTTAGCGGCCGATCATCGCACCGTTTCATCGTCCTTAATAACCCGACCATCTTTCTCGGTGCATAAGCCCTTTAAAATGGAGAACGAATGACTTCCTTAGCTATGAAAAACTACCAATACTCCATGGAGTCAAATTTCTGAACCACAAGCTGGCCGATCCTCCCAGCGTCATGGGGAATACCTTGCAGACCGCCTCCCCGACCATGCCCTAAATCTCCATTAACAAGATGAACTTTTCCAACACCTCCTTAGTAAAAAAGGATGTTGTCTCTGTATCTTGGACATCCTGAGCACTTCCTCGCGTGCTCTTTTCCCATTTCCTCATCTTCTTCTGGAACAAATCTCTCATATGGCTCTCGGTGTCTTCGTCATAATCGCTTCTTTGAGTGCAATATCTTTTTCTGCTCGGAGCTCTTCATCCCTACCCTCGGTATCGCCCGAGCTCACTCTCCCCAAAACACGTGCTACTACTGGATGATTCAGGGTTTGCCTATCATCATATCCCTTATGAGGATCCTATATTGGTGCAATATTGGCCACAATAACCGATCTCACCTCCTCCCTCTTTCTCGATCCTTTTCTACTCTAACTACTCTATTCTTGCTCGAAATTTCTTCTCTCATTCTATTGTGCTCCGCTTGTCCCTGTTTTCCCGTCTTCCTCTCTAATCTTTCAATATTCCCCATTATTATTTTCATGAAGGCCTGAGTTGCCTCCCTTTCCTTCCCGACATTCTCCTTTTCCAACTGCAGGTTCTTTTCCATATTTTCCAACCACTCCACCATTGAGGCCTCCATAACTCTATGATTTTCATCTCATGCCATCGTCTTAGTCTGTTTGCTATTTTTTATACTCTCCCTACAGACGGCGCCAACTATTGATGGTTATTTTTCGTTCGAAGGATAATTTTGGAAATTAACCACTTAAATAAACCTCCATCGGCAGTGAATTTATTTGGTTAGTAGGGAACCAAATGAAAACTCAACAAGCAGACAAATAAATCATAGAGGTAATGATTTACGTGGTCCGGCAGAGAGTGGCTCCAACCTACGTCCACTTGAGAAAGATGGTGTATTTTATTATTTTCTCTAGGTCAAGTCCGACCTAAGCTACAAGTGGGGAAATGAACTTACAAAGAGTTTTACAACTTTTCGGGTCTTATATTATCCTGTTATAATTCTCTTAAGTGGTCGGGTACTAATATATTTTCTCTCTCTATCTCTAAATTTTTGGCTATTGGCTTCTCTCTAAGTATTTAGATGTAAAATTTAATTACCCTTGAATCTGAGACTTCAAATCCTTTATATAGGCTTCCATCCACTATTCCACCACCCATGGCGACAGCTCATGTCACCATATCATCATTATAGTAACAACTCTTCTCAACTAACTATAATTCGGCCAATCAAATTAGATCCTTTCCCTATCACTATATCGGCCGATGGCGGCTCTAATTTGCCACTGCATCGTCCTATGGCGGCTGGCATGGGCTACTTTCGCGATGAACCACTACTTTCCCACAGTCATCATTACCCTTATAAAAGTGTATCTTCTCATTTTAGGGCATACGTCACTTGACTCAAGCACAAATTAGCTTGTGATATCATCTTCGTTCCTCGGATCAGCATACCGAGGTAGATGATGCTGGTCAAAACTCATTATGACCTCTTAAACCAGGTCAAGTTGCTAAGCGTGGACTCTCTCGGGTCGGTTTCCATAAATACTCAATTGAACCCATATCTATCAATTATTCTTCTTTAGGTCGGGTCGGCGTATCGATCTACTTCATCAATACACTCGGCCTCTACATGAACCCCTCTGTATAATAGGGTCAATTCATTCTGTGAATTTTTTTTGTCTCTCTAAGCCCTTAGGGCCCCAATTATATATTTTTAGGCTAAGTACAATACCTATTGTACTCTTCCTCGATATTTGAACATTTCTCAGGGTGAAAAACCACCATCAACAAAATAAGAATCTTCGTTGCATTGGAAAGACCTATACAAAATTCAATGAAAGTACATCAAATAAAAGATATTTATATTTTTATCAAATGGTTAATGAAAGAAGTACACATATGTGCTTTAGTTCTCGATATAAGCAATTATTCATTTACAAATATATATATATATGTGTGTGTGTGTGTATTGATGGTGGTTTTCAGATCCGAGGAACTCTGAAGCCTGAAGAGAGGTATAATGGGGTTTGCACGACATATGATGGGGGCCCGATGTCCTTGAGGGGGCGAAAGGTCAGCCAGAGAAGACCAAACACAAGGTACAGAAAGGCACTCGAGAGTATTGTTGCCTGACGAGGCAGAGTTGGGATATCGACCAGACCTGATGTGAATGTATCAGATTTAACTACTTGAACATTTTTGAAGTCTGACTCGAAGTGGTCCAGTGATTACCGACCTGACCTGGTATAGAAGTAAGGAATAATATCTAATGCCATTCCACTTGGAACACCGACCTATGGATCAAGGTCAGGGTTTTAGTATCAGTGCTTGTGTATGGATGACGTAAGCCCTACATGAAAATTTGAGCCTCCAGAAGGTTGATATGACAGGGGTTGGTCAGAGACTTTCCTTCTGACACCTGAAACAGTATTGGAGTGATTGAATTACAGGCTATCACATAGGCATAACGTGTAGTAGAGGATAAAAAAGGGAATGATGGCTTTCTGCTGACAAATGGTGGTTGAGTCAGAAGACTAAAGCTACTATTTATAGAGTGATTGGGGAAAAAGAACATGGATGACAGTGACAGTCTGACATCACGATTTGGTGTAGCATTACATTTAGAAGCCTATATAAAGGGGTTGAAGATTCAGATTTAAAGGTTAGCAATTTCGATATTCCACAACTTGTAAGAAGTTGCAAAAGCTTAGTGACATAGAGAGAAAGCTGGTTGGTCTTGACCCTGGCTCGTAATAAAATTTCCTTTATTTGCTCCCGTGGAGCCATTCTCCACCGAACCATGTTAATCCTTTATTTTCTCTGTGATTTTCTATTTGCTTGTCAAGTTTGCTTTGGTTCCTAACTAACTAAACAAATTCACTATTTGGGGGAGGTTTTTTCGAGGAGTTGATTTTCCGAATTACCCTATGAATGAAAACAGTCATTAACAACTGGCGCCGTCTTTGGAGAGCAGTACAAAAAGCAACGAAGACACTAAGATGATGGCAGGAGATAGAAACCATAAGACTTCTGAGGCTTCGACTACAGAGTGGATGAAGAAGATGGAAGAAACCGAAATGAAGGGAAAGATGCTCGAAAAGAGAGGGAAATAACTCAAGCCTTCATGAAAGCCATGATGGAAAAATTGAGAGGTTGGAGAAGAAGACAAAGGAACAAGGTCAAGTGGGTCCCAGTAAAAGGAAATAGGAGGTAGAAAAAAGGAAAATGCTCGTTAGAGCATACGGAGATAGAGGAAATGGGAAGAGGAATGCACAAGTAGTGAGGTTTGTAGTTGTTGCTAGCTCTGCGCATGCAGGGGAGCTGTGGGAAAAAGAGGACAGAAGAATACCAAAGTCATCCAGTAACAGTCCGTATTTCGGGGAAAGTGGCCTGAAATGGTATCCAGATAGGGTACGTGAGATTCACAGTTAGAGAAGATACCACGCTCGAAGTGGAAGGCGTGAAGAGGCTCTTGGGAGAGAGCACGACAGCTCTAAAAGCTAAATGAGGGATTGATTTCGGAAGGATATGAGGAAGTGAGAGTAAAATGTGAAGGGAGGGGCTCGGGGTGACCAAGATATGGAGACAACATCCCCATTTGTGAAGGAAGTATTGGCGATGGAGTTTCCAAGAAAGTTCACCATGCCCACGATGGATGTTTATAAGAGTAGCAAATACCCCAAGTACCACATTGAAAAGTTTGTTCTGTTGATGGAGATCCAGAGAACGGTAGGAGAGGCGATCTGCAAGTGTTCCCATTAACTTTGAGGGGGTTCAGCCAGCTTGTGGTTCAAGAACTTGACCCAAGAAGTATTGGTAGCTTCTCATAGCTGATGAAGTCCTTTGTGCATCATTTTAAAGTAGAGTGTGTGCGAAGGAAGACAATAGTGTCATTAAGGATGATGAAGCAAAGATATGATGAGCCTTTGAAGAACTTCATCATTAGATACCCCTCAGCCTTAGAGAAGGCAATGAAGATCGTATTGCTAGAAGAAGAGGAGAAGATAGCTCGATGAGGGGCTACTCGGGCGCCAAAAGTTCCAAGGCAAGAGAATCAACGTGATATTGGCGGAAATCGGAGAGAACCGGCCCCAAGACAGAAAGAATTTAGGCTGATAGCTCAGGGTAATCCAGCGCATGAGAGGAGGCACCCGATCAAGGTCACTCATGTTGTTGGGGGGACGACGTACACCATCTTGAACAGATTATTGGCCCAGATAGCTCGGGAGATTCAAGATAAGAGCCTACAAACTGAGCCCGACCCGATGAGATTCCCGGTTGAGAAAATAAATCACATGGAATATTTTGCGTACCACAATGTGAAGGGGCATACTACAGAAAGTTACAGGGACTTGCAGGAACAAGTGGAGGACCTAGTGAGGAATGACTACTTGAAGGAATGCGTTGACCATAAGGCTATGAAGATCTGACAGCGAAGGGAGCAGAGGCCAATGTTCACAATAGTGGGAGGAATGACATTGGCTGAGGTACTGAGGTACTGACAACGGAGAGTGCCCCGAGGATCCAAAAGGGCAGACCAGTGCCCATAATATTCACCGAGGAAGATGACCAGGGGGTGAGCTACCCTCACGACGATTTACTGATAATTAAAGCCAATATTGGCGAGGCCGAGGTGGAAAAAATATTGGTGGATCCTGGGAGAGTGGTGGATATCATCTCTAGGGAGGCCTTGAATGATTTGGGCGTGGAGTTCACCATATTGATCCAAGATTCAACACAGTTTTATGGGTTTGAGGGAGCAATAGTTGTCCTGTTGAGCCTGGGTGCAGTTAGCAATAACCATCGGGACTGCCCCCTTTACCCGGATCATTATGATGGACTTCACCGAAGTGGATTGCTTGAGCAACTATCAGGTGAATTTGGGAAGGCCATTCATGATGAAGTCAGAGGAATCAATGTCAAGTTACTACCTGAAGCTGAAATTCCTGACCAAAAAGGAGTTGGAGTAGTTTTCGAAAGCCTGAAGGTAGCGAATAGTTGTTTCGTAATCGTTTCGAGATAGACTTTTTGTATTGAGGAAGTAAGCACGAAGTGGAAAGAAAGAGAGGAAGAAGCGAATGAAGTAGAGTCAGTTGACCCCTGACTTGAGGAGCCTGCTCAGCTAGGGGCGGGGGAGGAACTAAAGCGTGTAGAGTTTTTCGGTCATGGGAAGGCGATAAAGGTCGGGGTCGGACTGGAGCAAGATTTAAAGAAGAAGCTCCTAGATTTTTTAAAGGAATACGCGGATGTCTTTGCATGGGATAACAGGGACATGCCCGGGATTGATCCCAGTATCATCAGTCATCACTTGATGATAGATCGTGCTCATAAATTGGTAAAGCAAAAAAGAAGGATTTTCAACCAGAATTGATATAAGGCATGGTTTAATATGGAGGTTAAGTACCCAGAGTGGGTATCGAACGTGGTATTGGTAAAAAATGCCAGTGGAAAGTGGAGAATGTGCGTGGATTTCTCCGACTTGAACAAGGTCTGCCCGAATGATAGCTTCTCACTCCCAAAGGTAGATTAGCTGGTGGTCTCGACAACATGTCATGGGTTACTTAGCTTTATGGATGCCTTCTCGGGGTACAGCCAAGTCAGAATACATCCTGAGGATTATGAGAATACAACCTTCATCACCAACCAAAGGTTGTATTATTACAAAGTAATGCCCTTTGGTCTGAAGAATGTCGGGGCCATATATCAAAGGTTGGTGAACAAGGTCTTCAAGCCACTCATTGACAAGACAATGCAAGTTTATTTTGACGACATGATCACGATGACTGTCAAACCTGAGGACAATCTGGACGACCTTAGAAGGACATTTGAGCTCCTGAAAAAGCACAATATGAGGTTGAATCTGGATAAATGTTCCTTCGGGGTATCTTCGGGAAAATTCTTGAGGTACATGGTCAGCGCACGGGGCATCAAAGTTAACCTTCAAAAAATCAGGGCAGTGTTAGATCTGAAACCTCCGAGGATGGTGAAGAAGGTGTAAATTTTAACTGGTCGGGTGGCGGTGCTCAACCGATTTATCTCTAAAGCCAATGAAAAATATCATGCCTTTTTCCAGCTAATCAAGAAGGCTAAGAAAGAAGTCAACTAGACGAGTGAGAGTGAGGAAACATTCCAACAGCTCAAAGAATACCGGACATGACCTTCACTACTGGCTAACCCAATTCCGAGTGAGACATTATACTTGTACTTGGTTATACAACTAACATATATGTATTCTAAATTCATATATGCATTTGTTTGAATCAAAACACAAACTAATTTAGAATCCCACAATGAAATGACTCTTGAATAATTCTAGTTCACTCAAATGTGGTCAAGTAATTCTAGAACTGTAGTTATAGCTCAAAGCTAATCTAGAGTTCCAAACTCTTAATAATTATTCTATCTCCAACATGAATATCTTTTGACCTAATTACAGACATATGGTGTTTATCTTCCAAAGCATCCTAACACAATTCATTAGCCTTAATTCAACTTTAAGTTGTGTAATTATGCATCCAATACATAATTCATCACTATATGTCTCACTAATGAAAACTCACTAATGAAGAACATGGCTTTAAGAGAAGTTCAAACTTACCTAGTAAGGTTGATGCAAAGATCCAATCCCTTTCTCTTTTTTGGAATGGTTAGAGAACTTCCAAGGTTTGCAAGCTTGACTCCAATATCCAATATTGATTCCAATGCTAGCAAGCTTCACTCCAAGATCCAATCTTGATTTCTCCTAGATGAAATATTGTAGAGATCTTCCAAAGCTAAACACTTCTCTAACTTAGGCTAATTTCTCCAAGATTTACTTGTATTTAGCTTTCACAAGCTTGATTAAAACCTTTCTCAACCTTGCTATTTATAGCAAAACTTAGGCAATGTTTAATTAATAAAAGTTTTAATCAACTTTTAGGTAATTTTTCCAAATATGTATAATTAAGTGTGACTAATCACCTTTGTCTACCATTTGATTTAATCCAATTAAATCAAGACAAAATTTGATTAATGAATTAGTTACATGTCTACTACTTTGATTTAATCCAATTAAATCAAGATAAATACACCTATAATTACATATTTACAATTATCAAAATATCCTCAAATGGTAGAGATATTTATGAATTTACAACAAAGCTCTTGTGTAAATTTTGAATTAGTCCAATTAGGTCAAAGTAAATAATCAATGTTATCCAATAACACTTGATTATCTTAGTTGATAATTATAATATCGAATATTATTTATTATCAAAATAATCGGCTACCCAAGTGCTTAAAGAGTACACTTCATATTGTGGGACTCTCGAAGTTCAGACACGTCCGTCACATAAGCCTAGCTAATATGTACGCAATTCGGCCACCTCCGAATTCACAAAGAACATGAACGATCTTTCTGAACTATACAATTCGAAGTCATCATATATGTTTAACAATCTCTCCGTCGTAGGCTATTTGAGTTGTGCTTAGGAAACATAAAATACACCGTTAAGTTTTCGAGGCACACATCTCATGTCGACATATCCACGATTCTTTACAACTGATGTGATCCACCCTAGGTGATCCTCTTTGCCCAAGGTATTAAGAATCATGACTTACTCAAATGGATACCTAAACGTCTTATGGTACACATACGGTTGACGGATCTTATCTTGATTCACACTTGATTAACAAGTGTATCGGTCCACACTCAATGAACATCTATAGGCCAGACCATGAAAGGTTTTTGACATACATGGAATCAATATGTGGAGGATCTCACACAAAATTAATACAATCCTATAGTCAAATGGTCACATATGCTACTCGACTCGAGGAGATTCCTATTGATGTTGGTGTGTACTTCCAACTATTAGGAATCACATGTGAGTCATTCAGTATTCGATCCAACCAATACCCATACATCTATACGAGCTTCCAAAGCTCATGGTACATTGGGTTAAACTATTGGAACTCCAATTCCAATATACGACATGTGCTAATATTCAAGGTTATAGAAATTCGATCGTATTCTAAAACCAACGACTAGGAATATTTATTTTAAGAATAGTTTATAATAGTAATACTTATCCCAATGTTAGACCACCTAGTGTCCAGTATTACTACAAGACTATTCTAAGGTCGATGTCATTCTTAGCATATTTATACATCAATCTAATATGCATAATGACAATACCATTAATAAGGTATGAAATGAAAATGTAGTTATTTAATTAATAATTAATAAAATGTACAATATATTATTCGAATTGGGACTCCAAGCACCAACTCCAACAAACTCTCACTTGCTTAGTGCCAATATGAATGGTACCGTAGTACCATCTCCTCTATATATTTATCGAATAACTTAGGAGGTAAGGCCTTAGTAAGCAGGTCTGCTATGTTGTCTAGTCCTTGAACCTTCAGGACCACTATGTCTTTTCGTTCAATAACCTCTCTAATCTTGCAATATTTTCCTTTCCACGTGCTTAGACTTGGAATGCGCCCTCAGCTCCTTAGCATGCGCAATGGCTCCGCTATTACCACAGTACAATGGGATCGAATCCACAATACTAGGCATAATGCCAAGTTCTGTGATAAAATTTCTAAACCAAACAACTTCTTTAGCAACTTCTGAAGCCGCTATAAATTCCGCCTCAGTGGTAGAATCATCTATTGATCCTTGCTTTGAACAACGCCAACTAACCGCACCACCATTAAGGGTAAATATGTGTCCGAATGTAGACTTTCTATCATCTGGATCTCCCTGGAAGTCGGAGTCTGTATAACCCTTAACTTGTAGCTTATTTTCTCCATATATCAGAAACTTATCCTTAGTACCCTTAAGATATTTCAGGATTTTCACAATTGTCCAATAATAATTAACTGGATCAGATTAATATCGACTAGTCACATTGACGCAGAAACTAATGTCAAGCCTCGTACATAGCATAGTATACATAATGCTTCCAATACAAGAAGCATATGGCAAGTTAGATATTCTAACTCTTTCTTCCTCAGTATGAGGTTCCATTTTCTTCGAAAGATGTATGTCGTATCTGAAAGGTATATTTGATATCTTGCAGTTGGTAAAACTGCACCTCTCTAACATCTTATCTATGTAAGTCGATTGTGACAACCCTATAAGCTTCCAAACTATATCCCGGTAGAGCCTTATACCTAGTATATGGGAAGCTTCACCCATGTCTTTAATGGAGAAGTTCTTGCAAAGGTAGGCTTTCACACTTTGCATCAATCTTATATCATTCTCTATGATAAGGATGTCATCTATATACAAAACTAGAAAAATGTCATCTCTTCACTCACTTTCTTATAAACATATGGTTCTTCCTCATTTTTGATGAATCCAGATAATCTAATTATCTCATTAAAATGACGATTCCAGCTTCGGGATGCATGTTTAAATCCATAAATAGACTTTTGGAGCTTACAAACTAAGTTTGAAGTCTCACTGGATATGAAATCCCCTGGTGATTCCATATAGATATCCTTATCGAGGAATCCATTTAGGAAAGCGATTTTCAACCTTATTCAAAAAACAACGACTAGGAATATTTACTTTAAGAATATTTTATAATAGTATTACTTATCTCAATATCGAACCACCTAGTGTCTAGTATTACTACAAGACTATTATAAGGTCGATGTCATTCATAGCATATTTATACATCAATCTAATATGCATAATGACAATACTATTAATAAGGTATGAAATAAAAATGTAGTTATTTTATTAATAAATTATAAAATATACAATACATTATTTGGATTGGCGCTCCATGCATCAACTCCAACACCCGGCTCGACTTCAGATCACTTAAAGGTCGGCCAATACCCTCCATCCATTTAAATTCAACTGGCACGGGGCTAGATTCATGGCTGTCAGTATCTTCGCAAAGTACTTTTGCATGGGCAAGCGCAATCCCATGTCAAAGAAGGTCGTGCACAGCGTCACTTGGTCGTCAATGGGGTGGCTTGCCAGATCCCATTCCCCAGGAACTTACAGACTGATGGCCTCGAGGATGTCAAATATTTCCCTCAGTTGTTGCAGATCGGCCTCGATTATTGATGAAGCATGATCCATGTCGAGATTCACGAAGTCGAGTTAGAGATGATTTGGCTCGGGTCGGGGCACTTTCTACGGTAAGACTGATTTTCCTATTCAAATAGGGTCGATGTGGTGTCATAGTCATTGGGACTTTCTGATCCTGAGCATTGGATAGTCTCACTCATGGGCGGCACATAATGAGGCAAGGTATCATCGGGGAGTAGGGGAGGAAGTCTCTGAGTCTGACATTTATTTCAAGACATGACCCGAGGTGGAAGATTAGTTCACAATTAGAATTAAATGTTTAGTGGAGTTTACACTAAAGCTATGGTTACTTTGTCATCATCCCTACTGATGAACATTAAAAAGTGTACACTTAATAAAATAGAATCTAATCATTTTATACTTATAATTTCATTAATCCCCTTAATTTATCACATTTATAAAATAATAATTAATTTTATATTTTATATATTTTTATTGTGATTTTTATTTCTTATGTAGGTGAAATAATACCTTGGATGAATAACTAGAAAACCGGACGTAACATTTGGATTTTGAAGACTGGAAACTTGAAAGGGCGTTCTAACAGTGTACAATTTCGAAAATTTCAACTTTGCGTAATTTTCGTAATTTAGCCATATATTTTTACTTCGATATCAGATTGAGCCGATTCTAATTTCAGATGAAAGAAGACTCAAATATCTACAACTTTTCTGTTTATAAGAATTTCTAGTTCTGAGATTTTTAATGTCGAAATTGATGAGGACATCAATGTGTGTTGCATGTAATTTTAATTATTAGAAAAAAAAGTAAAAAAAAAAAATTTAAAATATCATAATCCACTTTAGGTGGATTGTGAACATGTTTGCAAAATTATCAACAAAGAAATAAAAAAAAGTCAAAAAAGGAAAAAGAAAAAAATAAATTAGTAAAAGTTTGTTGTTTGTATTTGATTTAGAAAGTTGTAATTAATAATTGAGAGATGAGAACTTCTACTATAAATAGAGGTTCTCACCTCTCATTTTTCTTCATGCTTTCTTTCAAAGTTCTCTTGTAGAATTTGGGAGAGAGTATCTTGTGTGTTTTATTTTTTTTTAAGTTTTCTTTAATATGAGAATATAGATTAATATTATTTATATTATAATATATAAATTGTAATATGAATAAGTAGTTTAAATCTGGATTAATTATGGACAAACTTTTCTACCGCCTATATGGCTGATTTTATTTTTTTTAGCATAGTTGAGTACCTACTGGACTTGTTATAGATAAATGTTATCACCGCCTTTATGGTTGTTTTTATATGTTTTGGTATAATTAATTCTTGAAGTAAATTAACTGGGAAATAATAATAATTTATATATTATAAAAAGTAAGATTTCTCTATATTTGAAATATTTAGAGTGGATCTCCTAACTCCAATATTTTAATCTATTTTGTAGTTCAATTTAAAATTTACTACCACTTCAAACAAATCCAATATTTTTTTCACTCGAATTGTTATTTTATTTTACTAAATTTATTCCATATGGATCGACCCCGGATTTACCGGGTGATTACGTCCAAAAATTACTTGCAGTTATCGCAGTATTGTTGAGGTGTCGATTCCTCAGAGAGATGGTTACGAAGGAATTGAATCACTTAGTACGAACGTTATCAATAACTTAATTAAAAAAATGATTTAATTGGCAATTTAGATTAAAGATTATGAAAAACATGTAAGAGTTATCAATAGAGAAAAACAGCAAAGCATCGGGAATCTCTCTTGTATCAAATTCATATATTCCTTTTGTTACTCAATTGAGGGTTTCACATCCCAAACCAACAATCAGAGGATATTTCAATTCAAAACATATTAAATTCTAAGGTAACTGATGAATTACTTTCTCTACGTTAACAGCACACTATGTTATCATTATGACCTATCTAACGTCGACAATATACCCACAGACAATACTGCAGCAAAAGATTAACTCATAAAATAACAATACCAATTACAACTGGGTTCCCAATCATACATAGAAAAAGCATGACTATTCCTATTTGAAAATTAGTAAAACACAATCTTTGGATTATAAATCAAAAGATAATAGAGAAAAATAAGATATCAATTGTATTAAATATTGACGAATATTCAGGAATCAAAAATATGAATATAAGAAATCAATTACAAGAGTTCATCCCTAACTTTGCCTAGGAGATTAGTTCTCCATAGAAGAAAGAGACATAGCCTGGAGAGATCAGAGAGATATCTTGTCCGGCATGAAGCTTCCTCGTTCATCTCTCTCAAATATGTGATTTCAACTCTTGTTGTGTGTTTTTCCTCTCCTTTAGGATTTTGGACGAACTTGGGTTTATATAGGGAAGTCATGGAGTCCTTATGCACATAAAATACGACCTAATTAAGTGTATGGGGATCTTCCGGGGCGCCGCAGTGCCGGAAAGTGGCGTTGCGGCGCCTAAATTACGGGTGTCTACTATGGAGGGATTCTGAGGAGGCGCTGCGGTGCCAGAAAGTGGGCGTCGCGGTGCCAGTGCTTTTCTCTGGTTTCGCCGATTCTGTGATTCAGCTCTTCCAGCGTGCTTATGATGCGTCCGTAAGGTCCCGAAACATGTACAATTGCTCCAATCTTCATGTTCAATTGCCTCATAATAACAAGATATAAAATAAACTATAATTAAGATCAAATACTTAATAATCAAGCCGAATTAGTGATGTTCAAAATACATTTTCATGCACTTATTACAACCCCCAACCAGCTTATTGCTAGTCCATAGCAATTCAAGCGTAAAAAGAAAATAAGAACTAAACTAAATTAAAATAAAAAAACTATCTAAGCCACTTTCGTAGGGATCACGATTGCGTTTAGCGTATGCGATAAGCCTTTAAACCCCTAGGTGTCCCTAGTGGACGAGTTATAGTCTCGTGAGGGCTTGCAGTGACTACACGCACAAAGGTCATTCAAAACTTGCGATCATGCAAAAATAAAATGAAATAGTCCCAATAGTTGCACATATTCTTGTCCTCAAAGAATGCCTAGTAATAAAATTAGAGAATATTTAAAGTACTCAATGCAACTCGAATCCAAGTCCTTGAATAAATCATCTAGGCCAGACTCACAGTGTGTGTGTAAATGTTCATTCACAGCTTGACTCCTAGGTAAGCCAACTCAATGATTTAGTTTAAAAATTAGAATTTGATAGGTCAAACCAACCTAGATATCTCAAATACGCTCTATAATTGCCTTTTTGTGCTCAGTATGGTATGATTATATTTTTTTTTCCTTTTCTTCTTTCTCTTTTTTCGACTTTTTTTTTCTTTTTTTTTTCAACACACCTACCCTTTAAGGTAGCATTTCTCCTCATGGTGGTCCTAACACTCGCCCATAGGTAGCTTCACGCTTATTGGTTATAGGTGGTTTAATTTTTTTCTTTCGAGACTTTCTCTTTTTATTTTTAATCATACCATACATCATAACACTAGAAAATCAGGATAGATATCTAAGTAAACGGTCATTCATCGACATGTAATTTCTTCAACTAGTCATTTTGCCAACTACCTAGGTTTTCACTGCTAAAAACCTATAGTTAAGTGCTTTCGAGTCTAACCTAGATCAACTACTCAAGGCATCAGGTAAAAATACATTAAAGAACTTATAGTTTCTAAGGTTTCATTCTAAAGCAAACAATACTCATCATTGGACTTATGCTTTACTATTAAGGACTAGAACGAAAAAAAAATTAAAACAAAAGTTAACAGGACTAACATATGAATAACCAGATACAACATATGATAATATGACCATCCCAACGTAAATCAAACATTGTCCTCAATGTCATCGGTAATAAGGATGTTAGAATATGAATGAGTTCACCTGACTAGAGAGACCGTGAACCTAGATGGAATATGGTGTTTTTCTGCAAAAGAAACAAATAGAAGAAAGAAATTAAATAAACTAAAAAAATATGTACAAACAAGGAAATATCTGGTCCATCTGGATCGCAACTTGCCTGGGTGAAGATGGAGTCTGGAGTCATAAAGATAGACCTTTTGGTTTGGTTCGAAGTTCTTCCTCATGATCTGTCTGTCATGGGAAGCTTTCATCTTTGCTTTATAGATTCATGAGTTATTATAAGCATCATTCCTCAATTCTTCATGTTATGTCAGCTGAAGCTTATGTTGTGTATCTGCAGCACTCAAATCAAGGTTAAGATTTTTAATAGCCCAATAGGCTCTATGTTCTAACTCAACAGGTAAATGAAATGCTTTTTTCAAATACAAGTCTATGAGGAGACATAGTAAGTGGGGATTTATAAGTTGTGCGGTATGCCCAAAATGCATCTGAAAGTCGTAAAGTCCAATCCTTATGTCGGGGTTTATAGTTTTCTCCAATATTTATTTTATCTCCCTATTTGCTAGCTCTGCATGTCCATTTGTCTGTGGGTGATAAGCAGTAGAAATCTTATGCACTAAACCGTACCTACGCATCAAAGCCTCAAATGATCGATTATAAAAATGTGTCATTTGATCACTAATAATGACACGTGGCATACCAAAACGTGACAATACATGTTCCTTTAAGAATTTAACCACGGTGGTATTGTCATTAGCTCGTCACGCTACTGCCTCAACCCATTTAGACACATAATCTACTACAAGAAGAATGTAAAGGTATCCAAAAGAAGGCAGGAAAGGTCCTATAAAATCAATACCCCAACAATCAAATATTTCAATGACAAGAATAGGGTTAAGAGGCATCATATGACGACCAGATAGTGCACATATTTTTTGACACCTTTCACAGAAATGATAGAAACCATTTATATCTTTAAATAACGTAGGCCGGTAGAAACCATACTGTAGGATTTTTACAGCAGTTTTCTTTACTGAAAAATGGCCTCCACATGCGTGGGAATGACAAAATGTAAGGACACTTAAAACTTCATCCTCAGGAATGCAGCGTCGCAATATTTGGTCAGAGCAATATTTAAATAAATATGGATCATCCCAATAAAAATTACGTACCTCGACCAAGAACTTACGTTTATCTTATGCATTCCAAATAGAGGGAAACTCACCAGAAACTAAGTAGTTGACAACATGCACATACCATGGTACTTGTGTGACAACAAAGAGGTGTTCATCAGGAAAATAATCTTGAATAGGTGGGCCATCGGCAGAGTCATTGAACTCTAGGCGAGATAAGTGATCTGCCACCATATTTTCAACACCCTTCTTATCCTTGATGGTGAGATCAAATTCATGTAACAGCAAAATCCACCCAATCAATCTTGATTTAGCATCCTTCTTCGAAATGAGGTACTTAAGAGCTACATGATCAGTAAAAATAGTGAAAGGTGAGCCAATAAGGTATGCATGAAATTTATCTAAGGCAAAAACTACAGCTAGCAGTTCTTTTTCAGTTGTGGAATAGTTCATTTGAGCACTATTCAAGGTCCTGCTAGCATAATAGACAACAAAATGCTTCTCTTCCCTCATTTGTCCTAAAACTGCTCCAACGACATAGTCACTAGAATCACACACAATCTCAAAGGGCAAATTCCAATCAAGTGGCTGCAAAATTGGGGCAGAAGTGAGTTTAGTAACTAATATTTTGAAAGTATTGTCACATTCATGTGTCCATTCAAACGAGAAATATTTAACAAGAAGGTTACACAATGGTCTAAATATATAAGAAAATTTTTGTATAAACCTCCTATAGAAACCAGCATGACTAAGAAAAGATAAAACATCTTTCACAGTCTTAGGTATGGGAAGCTTGGATATTAACTCCATTTTTGATTTATCTACTTCAATACCTCTGGAAAAAATAATGTGACCCAAAACAATACCTAAAGAAATCATGAAGTGAGACTTTTCCCAATTTAAAACAAGGCCTTTGTTTCTTGACATCGAGCTAACACTACCTTTAGATTAAGTAAGCATGCATCAAAAGAATTACCAAAGACATTCAAATCATCCATAAACACTTCAATGCATTTCTCAATCATATCATTAAAAATACTCAACATGCATCTTTGAAATATAGCAGGTGCGTTACATAAACTAAATGGCATGCGAGGAAAAGCATAAGTACCAAACGGACATGTGATTGTGGTTTTATCCTGATCTTCTAAATATATTTCAATTTGATAGTATCCAGAATAACTATCTAAAAAGCAATAAAATGGGTGACCTGCTACCCTCTCAAGAATTTGATCGATAAAAGGAAGTGAGAAGTGGTCTTTCCGGATGGCGGCATTTAGCTTCCTATAATCTATACGCATGCATCATCATGTGACTACCTTATTAGAAACAAGTTCCCATGCCTCATTCTACACGACCGTAACACTTGACTTCTTAGGGACAACCTGCTTAGGACTAACCCATTTACTATCAGCAATTTGGTATATAATACCTGCATCTAGTAATTTTATCATTTCATTTCTCATAACTTCTTTCATAGTGGGTTTAAGTCTACTTTGAAGGTCTCTTTGAGGGATAGCTCCCTCTTCTAGGTGAATCTTATGGGAGTAAATCAATGGGCTAATACCTTTAATATCACCGATGGTCCAACCTAGTGCAGATTTATGCTCACTGAATATGCCGAGTAATTTTTCACTTTGTGATGCACTTAGTTAATATGAAATAATAAAAGGAAAGGTATCACCTGGTCCTAGAAACGCATGCTGAAGACCTTCTGGTAATGGCTTTATTTCAACCTTTAGCGTTTCAGTTGTGGAAGGCTTCGGGTTCTCTCTGTCTCCTAATAGAGCCTCAAACAGTGGCTGCCATACTCTTGTTCTATGATTCTGTAAAATAGAAAAGCCAATAGAGATATCAGGAATTATAATGGATTCGAGAGTATCTAAATTTTCAGAATTAAAAAGAAGGTGTTCAGAAGGGTTAGAGTCATGTTGTATGGAAGATATTTCTGGCACGACTGTGTCTATCAGGTATGTGTGAGGACACTCGTCATCATTTTATGGTTGTTTCCCAATGTGAAAAAATATTCACATCCAATGTCATATTCCCAAATGATAACTTCATGAGACCATTCCTGTAATTAATAAGGGCATTAGCTGTAGCAAGAAAAGGTATACATAAGATGAAAGGAATTTTTGACTCAGTTTTAACAATAGATTGGGTATCTAAAATCAGAAAATCAAAAGGATAGTAGAATTTATCGATTTGAAGTAAAACATCCTCAACTACTCCCCGCGGTGTTCTGATCGAGCGATCAGCTAACCGTAAAACCACAGATGTAGGTTTAATCTCTCCAAGTCCTAGCTGCATATAGATAGAATATGTCATAAGATTTATACTAGCACCTAAATCTAATAAAGCCTGACCGAACTCATATGTGCCAATGTGGCAAGCAATAGTGGGGCATCCCGGATCTTTGTATTTTAGTGGGCCCTCTGGTCAATCACTACACTTGTTTGCTCTGTCAGGAATGCAGTCTTCTTCACATGATGTTTTCTCTTCATGGTTAATAGATCCTTCAAAACCTTGGCATATGTGGGAACATGTTTGATCACATATCACTACAAGAAATTACAGTTTTAGCGACGGAATTTAGCGACGAAATTGAAACGGATAATGAAATTAGGGACGAAATTTAGCGACAAAAAAATTTCATCTCTAAATTAGAGACGGAAATGAAAATTCGTCGCTAATTAGAGACAGATTACTATTTCGTCGCTAATTTTGTTTAGAAATGAATTTTTTCCGTCGCTAATCTGTCGCAAATTAGAAACGGAATTCAAATTACGTCGCTAATTAGAAACGAAATTTCAATTCCGTCGCTAATTTTAAATTTTTATTTTTATTTTAATTTTTTTTGTTAATTAGAAACGGAATTGTTCCGTCGCTAATTTGAAACGGAATTAAAATTATGTCGCTAATTAGAAACAGAATTTCAATTCCGTAGCTAATGTTAAATTTTTATTTTTATTTTTATTTTTTTGTTAAGTAGAAACAGAATTATTCCGTCGCTAATTAGAAACGGAATTAAAATTCCGTCGCTAATTAGAAACATAATTTCAATTCCGTCGCTAATTTTAAAATTTTAATTTTATTTTAATTTTTTTGTTAATTAGAAACAGAATTGTTTCGTCGCTAATTAGAAACGGAATTTCAATTCCGTAGCTAATGTTAAATTTTATTTTTATTTTTATTTTTATTTTTTTGTTAAGTAGAAACAGAATTATTTTGTCGCTAATTAGAAACAGAATTAAAATTCCGTCGCTAATCAAAAACGGAATTTCAATTCCGTCGCTAATTTTAAATTTTTATTTTAATTTTTTTTGTTAATTAGAAACGGAATTGTTCCGTCACTAATTAAAAACGGAAATAAAATTTCGTCGCTAATTAGAAACAGAATTTCAATTCTGTTTCTAATCTTAAATTTTTATTTTTATTTTAAACTTTTTTGTTAATTAGAAACGGAATTGTTCCATCGCTAATTAGAAACGGAATTGAAATTTCGTCGCTAATTAGAAACAAAATTTCAATTTCGTAGCTAATTAGAAACAGAATATCAATTCCGTAGCTAATTTTTAATTTTTATTGATAATTAGAAACAGAATTATTTCGTTTCTATTCCGTCGCTAATTTTTAAAATTTTCAATCCCCCCAAAATTTATTCCTTTTGGCGCCACTTTTTTTTTTTTTTAAAAAAATAGAGACGGATTTTCCGTCGCTAAATAGAAACGGAATATCTATTCCGTCGCTAATTTTCGTCAAATTTCAAAAAAATTCCCTCCATGTGAAAATTTCAAATGTCTACCAAATTTACAAATCTTCGTGCTTCTCTTATTTTTTTCCTCTATATATACATCATAATCCTTTTAACTCTCAACTCCAATACACCATCCAAAATTTTCTTACTCAATTTCATATACCATCAAATATTTTCATACCTCAACTCTCGTTATCAATCTCTCATTTTTCTTATCCCCTCTTTTAAAATTTCTTAAGAAACAAACGGTGGACATTTCATAAATGGATGGTGGTGTGTCGAAGCTCACGGTGGACATTACGGTATCTTGTATAATTGAATATGTATATATAACAATTAAAAAATCCACTTTTTTAAAATTTTATACCATTCAAAATTTTTAAAATTTTCCATTATCTAAAATTTAAAAATTTCATATCTCTACAATTTATAAATTTTTCATATCTATATAATTATAAAATTTCCCACCTCTCTAAAATTTTAAGAAAATTTCCTTTCTAAAATTTTAAAATTTTTATTTTCTAAAATTTTAAAATTTTTTCATTTCTAAAATTTTAAAAGTTTCATAAATTTTTAAAATTTTAAAATTTTCGTTTTAATTTTTTTTTCAAAAAAAAAAAATATAGCTACGGAATAGCTACATAAATATTCCGTCGCTAAATATTTTTAAAATTTTAAATTTCCTACCTCTCTAAAATTTTAAAATTTTAGTTTTTAATTTTTTTCCAAAAAAAAAATATAGCTACGAAAATATTCTGTCGCTAAATAGAAACGGAATTCCCGTCGCTATTTAGCGACAGATGGAAATTCCGTCTCTAAATAGAAACAGAATTTTTCGTTGCTATTTAGCGACGAAATACTAACCGTCACTAATTAGCGACGGAAATTTCATCGCTATATAGAGACATAATTTCCTTCCGTCGTTAACTTTAGGGACGGATGGAATATTTTCGTCGCTATTTTTTTTGCGACCAACAAAATAGAGATCAAATTTTTCCGTCGCTAATGGTCAATTAGCTACGGATTTTCCGTCGCTATTTGGCAGTTTTCTTGTAGTGTATAACAAATGAAGGTTAATCTTTACTTACTTTTAATGTTCTAGGATCTCACCATTAGGGTTTGTAGCTCTTGCAGTAGGCCTAAGAGCTTGAGGGAAAGGTACTCAAACTGGGCTCTGCACCACTTGTTCTTCGTGAAGAATATATGAATTACTACATGTGGTGTCACCTTTAGTGTTGGAAGTGTCCTTCACATTAATCTATTTACCACTCCGAGTGGTTATGGCATTAAGAACCTTTACATTGGATGAATCATGGTCAGCATGTGCCATGTGTTGTCCTCGTGGATTTGGTTGTGCCTGAGATGGGAATTTTCCTGACTCCTGCACACTTAACACGTTAGTTAATTTAGAGACTTGCACTTTATCTCCTTATTTTCTTCAACTACCTGAGCTATTAATGACTCAAACCTTTGATTAGTTTTGTTTTGGGCCTCTACAAATGCTTTCATAGTATCTTCTAAGGAGTTTCTGGAATTGGTTGGTGTGTGATACCGGGGGCAATGTAGGCTGTGATGTTTGAGTGGGCTGCTGAGACTCATGTTTCCAACTGAAATTTGGGTGGTTCCGCCAACTAGGATTATAAGTATTTGAATACGGTGTATAAGATTTCTTGTACATCCCTAAGACATTGCATTGTTCCTCATATGTTTCCCTCATCTCACCGTATAAATGACACTCTTGGGCCGGATGTTCAACCCCCTTACACATAAAGCATACCCTTTGAGGTTCTAACTGAGCTACCGCATGCATAGTTTTACTATCTTTGGCTTTTAAAACTTTTATCTCTCTAGTTAATAGCTCAACATGTGCTTTAAGACTATCATCTTCCCTAAAGTGGTGTATGCCTCCGCTAGAAGGGATGGAACGTGTCCTATCAATGTTATTCATTGCATTAGGTCCAGTCCAAGTGTGATATTTTTTGGCTAGGTCATTTAAGTACTCTACTGCCTCATCAGGGTACTTTCAGATAAATTCACTATTGCACATTATCTCAACGAATTGGCGCTCCCTAGGGGTTAGACCATCATAAAAGTAACTCACTAAGCGCCAACTCTCATACCCATGGTGAGGACAACTAGCTAACATCTCCTTAAACCTCTCCCAAGTTTGATAAAAGGTTTCACTGTCTTTCTGGGAGAAAGTAGAGATATGTGTTTTCAAAGCATTTGTCTTATGGTGTGGGAAGTATTTATGGAAAAATACATGTGTCATCTCACCCCATGATCCTGTTGAACGTGGTCTCAAGGAATACAACCAGCTTTTAGCTCTATCCTTAAGGGCAAAAGGGAAGAACTTAAGTCTAATTGTGTGTGTAGTCTCAAACCGGTCATGGAAGGTTGCTACGACTTTTTCAAACTCTCTAATGTGCACATAAGGGTTCCCATTCTCCAAACCATGAAAGGTTGGGAGATATTGTATCATTCCAGGTTTAAAGTCTACATATGGTGCATTAGGAGGAAACATTATGCATGATGGTGTAGCTGTGCGAATGAGATAAAGGTACTCCTCAAGAGTCCTAATAGGTGGTCTCTTGTAGTCACTCATGTTGTGTGTGCTAGATGTAGATGGTGTGGCAAAAGGTTATAAAACAGACATTCTGAATCAGAATCTTCCTCTTCAATCTTAGCAAATCTACCAAATAGATCCCTAAGTCTAGTCATGCACTCAACACAATTAAAACAAGAAACAGAAAGAAAAGAATTGAAACTAAAAATAAAAATCTAAACTAAGATTAAAACTGAAATAAAATAAATAAATAAAAAAGGAAAGATGGAACGAAGTTACCGCTTTGTTGACCAAGCAAACCTGCTCTTGTTGATTGTAAACCGCCTCCCCGGCAACGGCGCCAAAATTTGATTACGCCCAAAAAGTACTTGTGGTTATCGCAGTATAGTTGGGGTGTCGATTCCTCAGAGAGATGGTTACAAAGGAATTGAATCACTTAGTACGAACGTTAGCAATAACTTAAATAAAAGAAATGATTTAATTGGCAAATTAGATTAAAGACTGTGAAAAACACGTAAGAGTTATCAATAGAGAAAAACAGCAAAGCGTCGGGAATATCTCTTGTATCAAATTCCTATATTCAGTAGTTGATTCCTCTTATTACTCAATTGAGGGATTCACATCCAAAACCAACAATCGGAGGATATTTCAATTCAAAACATATTAAATTCTAAGGTAACTGATGAATTACTTTCTCTATGTTAACAGCACAATATGTTATCATTATGACCTATCTAACGTCGACAATATACCCATAAGAAATATTACAACATGAGATTAACTCATAAAACAATAATACCAGTTACAACTGGGTTCCCCAATCACACATAGAAAAAACATGACTATTCCGATATGAAAATTAGTAAAACACAATCTCTGGATTATAAATCAAAAGATAATAGAGAACAACATGATATCAATTGTATTAAACGTTGATGAATATTCAGGAATCAAAAACATGAATTTAAGAAGTCAATTACAAGAGTTCATCCCTAGCTTTGCCTAGGAGATTAGTTCTCCATAGAAGAAAGAGACATAGCCTAGAGAGATCGGAGAGACATCTTGTCCGGCATGAAGCTTTCTTATCCTCAAAGAATGCGTAGTAATGAAATCAGCGAATATTTAAAGTCCTCAATGCAACTCGAATCCAAGTCCTTGAATAAATCATCCAAGCCAGACTCACAGTATGTGTGTGTAAAGGTTCATTCAAAACTTGACTCATAGGTAAGCCAACTTAATGATTTCGTTTAAAAATTGAAATCTGATTGGTCAAACCAATCTAGATATCTCAAATGCGCTCTGTAATTGCCTTTCTATGCTCAGTATGGTATGATTATATTTTTTTCTTTTTCTTCTTTCTCTTTTTTCGACTTTTCTTTTCTTTCTTCTTTTTTTTCAACACACCTACCCTTTAAGGTAGCATTTATCCTCATGGTGGTCCTAACACTCGCCCATAGGTATCTTATCGCTTATCGAATATCAATTGTATTAAACGTTGACGAATATTCAGGAATCAAAAACATGAATATAAGAAGTCAATTACAAGAGTTCATCTCTAGCTTTGCCTAGAAGATTAGTTCTCCATAGAAGAAAGAGACATAGCCTGGAGAGATCGGAGCGACATCTTGTCCGGCATGAAGCTTCCTTGTTCTTCTGTCTCAAATATGTGATTTCAACTCTTGTTTTGTGTTTTTCCTCTCCTTTAGGGTTTTGGACGAACTTGGGTTTATATAAGGAAGTCCTGGAGTCCTTATGCGCATAAAATATGACCTAATCCAGTGTCTGAGGATCTTCCGGGGAGCCGAAAAGTGGCGTTGCGGCGCCCAACTTGCAGCTGTCTACTATAGAGAGATGCTAAAGAGGCATCACGGCGCCAGAAAGTGGGCACCGTGGCATCAGAAAGTGGGCACCGTGGCGCCAGTATTTTTCTCTGGTTTCACCGATTCTGTGATTCAACTCTTCCCACGTGCTTCTGATGCGTCCATAAGGTCCCGAAATATGTACAATTGCTCCAATCCTCATGTTCTATTGCCTCCTAATAACAAGACATAAAATAAACTATAATTAAGATCAAATACTTAATAATCAAGTCGAATTAGTGATATTCAAAGTACAATTTCATTCACATATCACTAGTGTATTTTATTACTTCGACACTCTTATACTTGAGAGTAAAGAATCATTTTTTGAGCGTGTCAAGTTTTTGGCGCCGTTGCCGGGAAATAATAATTTAACATCCTTTTATTTCTTTTCTTTTCTTTTTTTTTTATTTTTTTTATTTTTTATTTTCTTTTGTTTGTATTTTCTGTATCTCATTATATCTAATCACCATATTTGTATTTTATTTCCTTATTTTTCTTTCTTTCTTTTTTTTTTATTTTTTTTATTTTATATCTTATTATATCTAATCACCACATTTGTATTTTATTTCCTTATTTTTCTTTTCTTTTGTCATTTTATTTTTATTTTTATTTTCTTTTGTCCCACTTGTTGTTGTTATTATTATTATTGTTGTTGTTGTTGTTGTTGTTGTTGTTGTTGTTGTTGTTGTTTTTTTATTTGTATTTTTTTTTTAATTTTAGCATATAGTTTGTATTTAGGTTGCATGAAACATTGGTCTCGATCATCTAGCGGTAGATTAACTAGAAAGTATTCATCACCTTCATCATCTGCCAAAATGGCCGAGAACCAAAATGAAAATCCACCTGCCCGAGTTGAAAATCCAGTTGATCTGGAAGAAAACGAGTCTCAGCATGGCAATCTTAATCATCTTAGAACACTCAGATAATTCATGAATCTCGCTAGGACAGGATCACCATCTTGCATTGTTTTTCCCCCAGATGCAGCACGTTTCAATTTTAAGATGGGTGTCATCTAACTTTTACCCATATTTCACGATCTAGAATCAGAATATCCTTATCAGCACTTAAGGAAATTTGAAGAGGTATGTAACACTTACACATACTAAAATTGATGCATGAATATAATTCGATTTAAGGTTTTTCCCTTTCTTTAAAGGATGAAGCTAAAATTTGGCTGCAAAACCTTAGGTTATGATCCATCCGAATATGAGATGATTTGCAAGAATAATTTCTGAAAAAAATTCCCCCTCACAGGACAAACTCCTTTAATAGGAGAATCACAACCTTCACACAAGGGTCGTGGGAAACACTATACCAATATTGGGAAAGGTTTAAAGAGATGTTGAATGTTTGTCCACATCACGGGTTTGAAACATTGAGGTCGGTTGCCTACTTCTACGAGGGTTTAACACCCCCAAGGTAGACAAGTATTGGAAATGATGTGTAATGGTGAATTTAGGGACAAAAATCCCGAAGATGCACTAGATTACCTAGAACACATAGTAGAGAATGCATAATAATAGGACACATTTGGCACTTATGAGTCGTCTGTAAAACCACAGTCATCTAGTAGAGGTATTTTTAACCTTAGGGAAGACCATGACCTTTTTGCTAAATATTATTTCTAGCTAAAAAAAAGTCGAGACATTATAAATGAGGAAAAGTGATCATGTCAAGTCAATTCAAGAAGTCACTTGTCAAATCTCTAATTCAAATGAACATGTCACACAAGTTTGCCCAACCTTACTAGCCCTGCAAGAATGTCTCCACAACCAAGTCAGTTCCATAAACACCTTCAAGAGACCAAATACAAACCCATACTCCCAAACCTATAATTCTGGTTGGAGAAACCATCCAAACTTCAATTGGAGGAATGATAACCAAGCACAACCATCACAACAACCTCCCCAGGTACACCAGAATTTCCAAAATTCCCAGAGTTATGCACCATATGTCCCACCACCTCGGAAAACCCTTGAGGATACCTTGCATGCATTCATTGAGAAACATGAAGCCGTCAATAACCAAAATGTTCAAACATTGATTGATTTGAAAGATACCTTCTCCAAAATCACATTTGCACTGACCATTATTGAGAAATGACAGTTTCATGCCCAACCACAACCAAATCCCAAGAGTCATCAAAATCCTCATTATGGTAGTTATGAAAGTCAACATATAGACCATGTCAAATATTTTATTACTCTTCGTAGTGGTAAGGTTATCCACAGACCTATTATTGAACCTCGCGAAACTAAAAATAAATCAGATTCAAAGGGTTAGGAAGGGGTTGATGAACCATTACCCGTCGTTGATGATAACAATTTCTTTCATACACCTCAATTTCCCCAACAATTAAAAAAAGAAAAGAAATTGACCCATTCCCCAGAGATATATGAAATATTCAAACAGGTAAAGGTCAATATTCCTTTATTAGATGCCATCCAACAGATACCATCTTATGCCAAATTTCTGAAAGACTTGTACATTGGTCGCCCATTTTTAGCAACAGCTAACGCTTTAATTAATTGCAGGAATAAAATCATGAATTTGTCTTCGGCAATAAGACGTTGGAGCTAAATATTTTTAACATGTACAAAAAACTATATGATGAGGACAGTGAGAACGAGAGCATGGAACTGATTTAACCAAATTTGGAGAAATATATTCAGGGGAGTTTATCTGATTCCATGGAAATTTATACTGCTAATTTTCTTGAATCAAGTATGCAATTAAATTCGGAAATTCCTAATGATTTTTTCACTTGATTCTAAACAGGTACTGGAAGACGATGGAGAAAAATAGAATTTGGATGAACTAGAATACTGGAAGAAGAAAAAGATGATGAAGCACCCAAATTGGAATTAAAGACTTTACTAGAAGGATTGAAGTATGCATTTTTTGAGATGAACAAACTTACCCTGTGGTAATTTCGGCCTCCCTCACAAGCAATCAAGAAGGTAAGTTGTTAAATGTGTTGAAAGAACATAAATTGACAATTGGATGGACTTTAAAAGACATAAAAGGCATTAATCCATTGATCTACACACATAGAATACATTTAGAAGATAATGCTAGGACATATCGTCAACCCAAAAGAAGATTAAACCCTCACATAAAAGAAGTGGTAAAATAGAAGTCCTTAAACTTCTTGATGTAGGCATTATCTACCCTATCTCTGATAGTAAGTGGGTAAGTCCTACACAAGTTGTACCTAAAAAGTATGGAACTATTGTTGTAAAAAATGAAAAAGGAGAATTAATTCGTACTTGAATCCCATCTAGTTGGCGTATGTGCATTGACTATAGAAAGTTAAATGACGCCACTAGAAAATATCACTTTCCTTTACCGTTTCTTGACCAAATTTTGGAAAGAGTAGCAGGACATCCATACTATTATTTTCTCGTTGGTTACTCAGGTTATTATCAAATTCCCATTACCTTAGAAGATCAAGAAAAGATCACATTCACATGTCCCTTTGGAAAATTTGCATTTAGGATAATGCCTTTTGGACTTTGTAATGCACCAGCAACATTCCAACGATACATGTTAAGCATATTTAGTGATATGGTTGAACACTATTTAGAGGTCTTTATGGATGATATAACTATTTTGGGAACTCATTTGATAATTGCTTGAATAATTTGGAAAATATGTGAAGAAAAATGACTTGTGTTAAACTAGGAAAAATACCATTTCATGACTAATTCATGAATTATTTTGGGACACATTGTGTCATCTAAAGGTATTGAGGTTTACAAGGCAAAAATATAGGTAATATCTAAATTGCCACCACCAAAAAAAGTCAGAGAAATTCGTTCTTTCTTAGGACATGCAGGATTTTATATGAGGTTCATAAAAAACTTTAATACCATATCCATACCCCTGTGTAACCTCTTATTAAAAGATGCAACATTTGAATGGACAGAAGAATGTCAAAAATCATTCGAAAAGATTATCAGTCTTTTGACTTCTTGTAACATCCCCAATCCGGGAGATGCTACCAGCAGGGAATATGTCGTATTATCCCCCTAAACCTCTAACTTTCTAACTACAAACAATACTGATACTTTTCTCAATATATCTTCACATATGGGACCATTGCCCAAATCCACAACATAGTTCGTAAAATAATATACATACGACTGAACAGACAAGATCACATATATTAAAACTCTATACATGAATAATCAAACGTAACTCTGTTATACAACATATCTGAAACTGGACTATTCTTCACTTGACTGAACTCTATTTCTGAATTGACCTGGTGGATCGAAACCCTAGTGACCGCCATCAGTATTTATCATCCTAAGCTCGTCCCCCAAGAAACCTGCAAAACAAATAAACTGGGAGTGGGGGTTAGATCATTTGAATGACCTAAGTGAGTGGATGATTAAGACAAAAACTGATATGCCATAATGAAAACTCATAGTTATAAAAACAGAAACTGTCACCAGAAAACCATCTTTTCTGAAAAATCTTTCTTTATCTGAGAACATATTTTTTCTATAAAACTTTTCTAAAAGGACTGTTCTTGTCAGTAAAACTCTGAGTCTATCTATAAAACTACCTTTTCCTTCTAAAACTCTTTTAGAAAACTATCATTTCTGAAAACTGTGCCTCTGAAAACCTTTTCTTTGAAAATCTATCACTGAAACTTGTTTCTAAAATATCTATTTCTGAAAACTATCTCTGGAAAAACTATCTCTGAAAAAATTGACGCATGTGGGCGTTACGTATCGCCGTCCCCTCATACGCCTAACTAGTGGTCTTGGGGCGTTACGTATCGCCGTCCTCCAAGCCACTGAACTAGAGCCAGGAGTGCGGATCTATGCTACTGCCTGACCCTGAACTAGGATCTGGGGGCATCTGTCATCCCTAGTCCTGAACTAGGATCTGGGGGCGTTACGTATCGTCGTCCCCCAGTCCTCTACATGTGCACATGTTTTATCCGTCAATTCCATATCTGAATCAAGTTACATACTGAGGTGGGTTTTTCCCACATGCCTCGAAAACATGAAATCATGCTTTGAAAATATTTCTTTTCTAAACCATTTCTCAAAACATGCTAATCAAAATATAACTGAAAATGAACTTGGCTAACACCCTAAATGTAAAAAGTAAGTCTGAAATGAAAAATAACATGATAAAAGTCAACTTAAAGAAAAAGTGTCCACTCACGGATTTGGAATCTGACCGGCATTACTCATTTGCTGAAGAAAACTCTGGTTCCTGTGATGATCTATAATTGATAACTTAAAATAGAAAGTGGGCTGAGAAACATATTCTGAATTAAACTAAGTCCATCCATTCAAGCACTTTTATTATTACCTCAAGGCATATCGTACTTATATCATGATGTAAGATGTATACATGAACTGATACGAGGCCCTTAAGGTGGCCTCTAACACGCTAGGGTGAAGCTGGAATGATTTAAAACTGATTTGGGGAAGTTTTTGGTCACGCGTCGTGATGCAGCCCTTTAGGCGTCGCGACGCTCACACACGTTGATGAATCTAGTGAGCAACTCCGCCTTCGCATCGTGACGTAGAGCCTTACGCATCACAACGCGCATAATTCCAAAAACATATCTGGGAAAAATCCCAGTATGCGTCGCGGCGTAGAGCGTTCAGCGTCACGATGCAAGGCCAATTTCAGGTCTTAACTTCAATCTTCCATGCCTAGTTTGCTCAACACTCTTCCTACATTCCATACTACAATTTATACTCATCATTTCTTTAAACTTCAATGTAAATACTTTCTAAACCAATACTCATCAATCCATCTTAATTCTTTAATTTCATAGCCCCAATTAACTCAATACTTTAGGGTTTCAAGTATTTGATATTTACTAACACAATCAATTTCCATGCTCATATGTCACTAAATACAATGCCTAATGTGCCCCTAACATAAATATGGTATTCTATCATCAAAAACACACAATCTAAATTTTGGGTCAAGAGCTCTTACCTCATCTCCTTGATTTCCTTCATCATTTAAGTCTTCCATGGTTACCAAGCCTATTCTTTATTCCTTCTTCCCTCTTCTCTCTTTCTTCTTTTTCTTCTATTCTTCATCTTCTTTTCATTCTCTTCTTTTTTTCTCATCATCACGTCTTTCTATTTCTCTATATAATTCCATTTTTTGGGATGTAGGAATAGTATCCCCTTTTTATACTAGGGGCCGCTTGTAATTTGCATCTTTAAAGAAATGTGTAGAAACTATGAGAAACTTAGGGATTTCTCTATATAGGTCCGAG
This sequence comes from Zanthoxylum bungeanum, assembly GCA_019454045.1. NCBI lineage: Eukaryota > Viridiplantae > Streptophyta > Magnoliopsida > Sapindales > Rutaceae > Zanthoxylum > Zanthoxylum bungeanum. The sequence continues at coordinate 84,388 of SKCR01029231.1, forward strand.
CACTATTCACCCTGATTTTTTTATCTATATTTTCAACATGTTTATGGTTTGAATTTGGAAAAATATTCAACGTGAAAGTTATATGTCTTGATATCAGATTTTCGACGATATAAAATTCATAAAAATTGAAGTTCGTATGAGAAAGTTACGGCCCAACTACCATGGGCTGTCTGGAGTGGAACGTCATATCATATAGTATCGAAGTCTCGAAGAATTTTTCGATCGTTCCCAAAATGATTTCATGAGAGTATATGTGTCCAAACATAATTTATATCATGTGACACTCATCCTATAGTGTAACAGTAGTCGAGATTATCGGTCTTTATAAATTCTCCCCCCTTATACCCTTATATAGGATTCGTCCTCGAATCTCTTATGTGGCTTAATTCGTAGATTTGTCTTGGTCAAGGATATTTGTGTCTCTACTTATCCTTATCTTCCTTAATTTCCTTTCTGATCTTTTGTTCGAGAACTTAATACTAAAACCTCTGGAAATCTCTTGTCATACTTGTACATACCACTCCAAAGTTCATGGGCCTTAGTGAATAATTCCTTGAAAACCTGACTGAAAGGTAATTCCTTAATCTTATTCTATGAACCTCTGATCAGTACTCTACACTTATCGTCATACTACCACTATCTCTATGCATCACAGAAACTTTATTT